>JZLH01S0393817.1:47925-62618 GCA_001188425.1 Eucidaris tribuloides | reverse complement strand
GTCAGTTTGCTTAGTTATCACACTTGCACGCAAGCGGTAGTTTAACGGAAATATACATTCTTGTACTAAAAATAAGTCTGTACCTCTGTATAATCCTTCATATTTCTCAGTTCATCAACAACACAGAGTTATTTACAAATATACCATCGTTGATCACACTTCACACTTTTAAAGGTTACCTCCAAGTGAACATCAAAAGGAAAAACTACTCCTGCATGTAATTCATATATTTCTCAGCTAATTCACGTAGATGTATATTTAAAACCTCGGCGAGTAGAGATTTTTATTTCTTATACAAATTTTCGAACGATAAACCAAGAACGAGACAATAGGAGCAACGGAGAAATGTGTGAAGCCACTGCATTCAATCTCGTGGAATTCTTCACCTGGCGGCTGGAGGCAGCCTCGA
Source organism: Eucidaris tribuloides (assembly GCA_001188425.1). NCBI lineage: Eukaryota > Metazoa > Echinodermata > Echinoidea > Cidaroida > Cidaridae > Eucidaris > Eucidaris tribuloides. The sequence continues at coordinate 62,209 of JZLH01S0393817.1, read as the reverse complement.
CTCGCATTGTGACGGGATACGGACCCCATGGAGATGCGGGAAGGAGGGGGTATTGTGCTGTATCCGGTCGTCAGGCCGCCTTTGATTACACGGGGCCAATTGGATCATGGACAAGGTCTTACGAACACCTGTTTGCCGCCAATAATTTATCCACGAAACTTGACGCCCGTCCATAGCAACCGTTGCCTAAGAAGATGTATATATGTATGTGTGTATATATCTTACGATATCCCTTCGGAAAATGTTCTATCGTTTTTCTTTTGGTTGTTTGAATTGTATGGTGTATTTTGTTTTAATTCATGTATTCATTGCTCATGAAATACTGGCAATGGTTTGAAAGAAAAGGCAAAATATTGAGCACTTATAGCTCCACTCCGAGTTTGGCTGTCTACTGTACAAAGAATACTATGTGTAAACTCTATCCTGTCCATTTTCTTCTCCATAAACTGAAAGCGTCTATTAAAAAAATATAATACACTTACAGACCAATCCTGTTTTAATTCTTTTAAGAAATACAATTATAAAATATAAAATAAGTGTACCTGGTGAAATGTGTTAGTCAGCTCATTCATGATCGATGATTTCAATACCGGAAGTGTGGTGAAGGTTTTTGATTTTCTATAGTGGGGTTATGGAGATTCGACAAACATGATTCAGAATGTCAGTTTTTAAGTCTTTTTTTTCCCCCTGCGGTATATTACTACAAAAAAGGAATAAAAGAAACTTATAGATTGTTGACTACGAATGGGTGCTTATTGCCTATAGACGAGAGCGCAACAAGATCGTAAAGTTCAATACATGTCGTGGTGATGCCAATGATGGTGATTATTATTTAAGGGGAAGGAGCCCGAATGGCAAACCGATTGAACGAAGAGATTTTGTTTCTCGTTTAAATGCACTATTTAACAATGTTTTCTGTTACAATTTTCTAAACTACATGTGATTTTATGCTACCAGTGTCTCTGATAAGGTCTAAAAGTAAAGCCCTGCAAAAATACAGTTCAAAACGACCATTAATGCTTTAAAGAGGTGAATTCATTGAACGACCATTCCAGTATTACTCAACAAATTCATATTCTGATACAATTACGCTGATATTCATCTATATATTTTGTTAGTGACAACTTAACTGTCGAAATGTTTGTGTTCTTCTGTGTTTATTTGTCCATTCACAAACACTATCATGTAGGTCAGATGTCAAGATTTGGTCATTTTTGAATGGTGCTTCCACAATCTTAAATAGTATCTTTAAGGAAATTTTCATTTTTACTATAATGAAAATACACTCTTCAGTTTTTCATTGACAGACACTGAAAATAGTTTCTCGGTTAATTTGAGAAGTAGACATTGTGTACTACTGTGTCGTTATCTATAGAAAGTATAGACATACAAACCCACAAAATTATTTCCTGGCTCCGTTTTCATTTGGAAACGATAATCTTTAATTTTGCTAAACGGTTGGTACGACTGCACACTCCTAGCTATAACTTGGCGCCTATTCCAAAAGTAATGTCGACTGCCGACAAAGAAGCTTTCTGAGTCATTAACGTGAATTTTAGTTCGAAGAAATTTTCACATGAATTTCCAATAAAATGTTATTAAAAACCGATCTACACTACTGCGTTATCACCAGTTTGATTTTGATAATGCTATGATTTTCAATTAAGTATGATATATCAAGTACCCATGCAACTTTTAATCTAGTCAAGAAATGGCATGAATTGGGAACTGATATTATTACAGATGAATATTTAATATAGGCCAAGAGCATTAGATCAAAATAGGGGTAAACCTGGACATTTCTGGTAACAAGCTGAATTTTTCAGGATAGGTCCAGGAATATGTCTAGAATAACATACTAAAAGTCCTCATGAATCCTCCTTGAGGGTTTTCCACAATCCAAGATGGAGTCCAAAATGGCCGCCATTTCCTGTTTTTCTCATAACTTTGCAAGTAGGTGTCACTTATACACACTTCAAATGTCTAAATATATGTTTTGAGACACGAGGAATCCAACGAAATGCTTTTTCAGAGATTTTGAAATATACAAGAACCAATGAAACTGCTTGACGTCTTTCAAAAATCCAAAATGGCGCAAAATGGCCGCCATTTCCTGTTTTTTTTCTTAACTTTGCAAGTAGGTATCACTAATATACAATTTCAATGTCTACATATATGTTTTGAGACACGAGGAATCCAATGAAATACTTTTTCAGAGATTTTGAAACACATACGAACCAATAAAACTGCTTGCCTTCTTTCAGAACCCCAATATGGCGCCCAAAATGGCCGCCATTTCCCGTTTTTCTCGTAACTTAGCGAGTAGGTATCACTAATACACAATTTAAATGTCTAAATATATGTTTTTAGACATGAGGAACCCAATTAAATACTTATTCGGAGATTTTGAAACACATACGAACCAATAAAGCTGCTTGCCCTCTTTCAGAAATCCAAAATGGCGCCCCAAATCGCCGTCATTTCCCGTTTTTCTTATAACTTTGCGAGTAGGTATCACTAAAACACACTATATGTCTAAATCTATGTTTTGTGACACGAGGAATCCAATGAAATACTTATTTAGAGATTTTGAAACAAAAACTAATTGACCTCTTTCAGAAATCTAGAATGGCACCCACAATGACAGTCATTTCCTATTTTTCTAACTTTGCAAGTATCACTAATACACACTTTACATTATCATCATCATCATCATCATCATCATCATCATCATCATCATCATCATCATTATGTATCTTCAATGTTAATGTCTTCTGTAGATGGGGTAATATCATTATTATTGGCATCTCATAGTGTCGCTGCAGTATATTGTTCCAATTGAGACCAATGTATTTACTGTACACCCAGGTACAAAAGAGTCGAAGTTTCTTGCAGCTGGTTTGTACCCACATGCTACCATCTTCAGGAAAGTTTCGGGTGCAACAGCAAAGTCTGTCTGCATACAGTTATAAGAGTTCCATCCTGAAATCGCCAGCCTTATTCTGTCGTAGGTAGATGGTTATGCATCCATTCTTGGACTGTAAGATAGGTGCAATATGAATTTTGCTTGGCTACGGCACTAGTTGGGGGTAGACTTTCAAGCTGAAAGGATGAACCCAGAGAACTGCGACTGATTGCTCCTTTGTATGCGATGTGACGGTAGTCATCAAGAGATTCTAAACTGCTGGCTCCATAAAGCTTTAAAAAAATGAAGGCTTCTCCAGCCCTTTTTACCTCGTCATGGGTGCTTCCACTCAGTGAAGTTTTCCATCAAGTCATAGTCCCAGTTCTTGTGTACCATATTAAAAGCTTTACGCTTGCCCTGACGATACATGTAGATTGTAGAAATAGTGTCACATCCTGTCATGTAGCATGAAGAAACTTCTGCTACTGCTAGTGCTTTGGAGATAATCAGGTTGTTGGCATCTGCTGTACACATATATCAGCTATGAGCATTTTTCATGTAGAGTGTCACGTAGAGTATGTGTGTATAAGTGTCATCTTATTGTTGCTGTTGGCTACGAAAGCTGCTTGGGTCGTGGTAGTTGGCATTTATCTTCAGTATTATGTCACTAGACGTACACTTCTAAGCTCTTTGCCTCTGCTCAGCTACCTTTGTCAAAGTTGCACTTCTATTTTCCACTAAACATCACCATCGAATGAGCTCCATAATGTTTAAGGATGTATGGAATATATGTCCTGAATAACTGTGCTAAAATGGAATCATCTTTTTGCGTATGAGCTTGTTCACTTTACCTTTTCAAAGGCGGGGTGATGCAGAAGCCAGGAAAGAGTTCTCTCCTGTTAAAATCGGTTACCAAGCAATCCGACCTGTCAGAAAATGGTGTCTTTGTTTTAGATGGTGGTCACCTACAGCAATCAGTTATTTGGCCACAATTGTCAACCTATGCTGATGTTGGTCAGTCAAAATTTCGTACATCCTTAAACATTATGGAGCTCATTTCGATGGTGATGTTCGATGGATATAGAAGTGCAAATTCGACCAAGGTAGCTGAGGTGAGGCAGAGAGCCCAGAAGTGTACCTCTAGTGACATCATGATTGAAGATACTATGTCAATCACCACGACCCAAGCAGTTTTCTTAGTCAACAGCAGTTTAGAATCTCTTGATGACTACCGTCACATCGCATACAAAGGGGCGATTGGTCACAGTTTTCTGGGTTCATGGAAGTCTACCTCTAGATAGTGCTGTAGCAAAGCAACATTCATACGGCACCTATCTTACAGTCCAAGAATAGATGTGTAAGCCTTAATGGTGCTTGCAATTTCAGGATGGAACTCTTACACCTGTATAAAGATGGACATTGCTCTTGTACCCGACACTTTCCTATTTACATGGTAGCAGCAAGTGGGTGCAAACCAGATGGTTGCAGAAGCTTGACATGAAGCTGCAAAAAACTTGGACTTTTTTGAGTCTCGCTGTTCATTAAATACAGTGGTCTCAATTGCAACAATACAGCACTAACAATAATAGATGCAAATAATGATGATATTACCCCATCTTCAGAGGACATTAACATTGACGATACATCATCCAATGATGATGACGATGACTAATGCAAATAAGATTGTGCACATTTAAGGTTAAGATTCAACTGGAACTTCTGAGTGTTTAAATCTCTAACTGTATTATGTTTTGAATTACCTTGTATCCTGAAACAGGCTTAAAACGTGCTTTGTATGACTAGCTTGTCTGTAAACAGAATTGTTTTGATAGTACAAAATGGCGGCCATTTGGGGTGCCATTTGGATTGCAGGCAGAGCTCAAGTGTTTTTATTGGCTCTTGTGTGCTTCAAAATCTCGAAATACATATTTTATTGACATCCTCGTGTCTCGAAACATATGTTTTGACATTCTATGTGTGTATTATGGACTACTTGAAAAGTAAATAAAAAAAAACCACGGAATGTGGCCATTTTGGGCCCCATTTTGGATTTCTGAAAGAGGTCAAGCCGTTTTATTGCTTCTTGTGTAGGCCTATTTCAAAATAACTAAATGAGTATTTCATTGGATTCCTTGTGTCTAAAAACATATGTTTAGACATTTTAAGTGTGTATTAATGATAACAACTTGCAAAGTTATGAGAAAAACAGGAAATGGCGGCCATTTTGGGCATGCATATTGGATTTCTGAAAGAGATCAAACAGTTAAATTGGTTCTTATGTATTTTGAAATCTCTGAATAAGTATTTCATTGGATTCCTTGTGTCTCAAAACATACATTTAGACATCTGAAGTGTGTATTAATGATAACTACTTGCAAAGTTATGAGAAAAACAGGAAATGGCGGCCATTTTGGATTTCTAAAAGAGTTCAAGCAGTTAAATTGGTTCTTGTATATTTCAAAATCTCTGAATAAGTATTTCATTGGATTTCTTGTGTCTCAAAACATATATTTAGACATTTGAAGTGTGTATAAGTGACACCTACTTGCAAAGTTATGAGAAAAACAGGAAATGGCGGCCATTTTGGACGCCATCTTGGATTGCGGAAAACCCTCAAGGAGGATTCATGAGGACTTTTAGTATGTTATTCTAGACATATTCCTGGACCTATCCTGAAAATATCAGCTTGTTACCAGAAATGTCCAGGTTAAACCTAATGCTCTTGGCCTAATATTGCAATTATTGCCCTTCTGTACATACATGTCCAATAAGTAAAAATTAATAGCATAGGGGAATGATTGTAAGAGGAAATTTAAAACCTGTCATCATCCGATGTAGAAAACATTAAAAGTGATGTTTGTTAATGTGTAAAGCGTCGTGTGACAAATTATATGTTTGTTTAACTCACATCCAACTCGAATAGATATCCAAATCGTGTGTTGTTATTCTACGACATGGTAGGCCTACAATTACTTTTATTTTTGTCTATTTTATGCCTCCGAGGGAGCACCGAATGAACTGGAAGAAGGAATCATCAGTTTTTCGGATTCCATCCGTCGGCCGGAAAGTGCATGTGTGAATCTGTCCTCCCATACATCCATTTTTATTTCGTTTTTAGCTGAACGGATTTTAATCAAACATGATGCAGAAATGAATTGACTCGAAAGGTCAAAAGTCACAGAATCTTGTGTATTTCTGATTTTTTTTTCGTAACCACGATAATTTACGAACTGCTGCTCTGAATTTAATCAAATGTGTGTCAAAGTCAAAGTCACTTGACCTTTAAAGCACGTCCTGACTGCGATGAAAAGATTATACATTACATGGTCTAAACTTAGGAATACACAAGGGTAATACACATCTAACATTGAAGATAATGATACAGAGCAATCATTTCATTTTATACGAGGAAGAAGGGTGTATCACTAAAGAAGATGAGATGATACACCTCAAGTTCAATGTCAAGGTCACAAGTTTTGCCATACACACATTTTAATTGCAAAAAAACGTGTGTATTAAATTAAAAAAATCTATGGTATCAATACGAGGCAACACCAATAATTTTGTACCGGTGTTAAATTGTCGATGTTATTTTAAACCTGGTATTGTTAGTTTACCTCTGTAGGGATTATTATCAAACTGATAGAGTCAAATTCCTTGGTGCAATTCTAATACGCGAAGATGTGGTCCTCTTTTAATACTAACTGGTGTTTTTTTTAACAATGCACTTTTTTTTTTACTGTGCAACATACACTAACATTTAAGGCAAAATTTAACAATGATCACAGTTTTAAAAATCTGAGATACATAATCCTTCATGCTATATGTGTGTGTCTGCTAAAGTCTAAAATGAAGCCCTGAAAAGTGCCATGACCGTTTTCCCTTCTAGACTTCACGAGTTACATCAAACATGATGCAGAAATGAATTGAGTCGAAAGGTCAAAAGTCACAGAATCTTGTATATTTCTGATTTTATTTCGTAACCACGATAATTTACGAACTGCTGCTCTGAATTTAATCAAGGCTAATACATTAAATGCCTTCAGGCAAGAATTGAAGGAATATATACCAGCATTAAAGTATTTAATTTGATCTCAAAACTAAACTATTTCTGCAAAGTTATGATATACTTATACATGTACTATCTTGAATAATATATATCCATAACATTATTGATAATGAGCTTTTTGTATTGTTTTCGCGATCTAGTGTACATTGTTAAATATGCTTTTGTTTTTGTTTTGCTGTTTGTTCGTTTGTTTGTGTTTTTTTTTTTGGTTGTTTTCTTTACTCTTTTTTATGTTATTTTGCTGTCGTAAATTTATACCCGCAGTTTGTGTAATTTTCGTTATTTTAATTACTGGACCCCTCTGTAAAACAGTAGTACTTTGTAGGTATTACTGAGTAGGGTTATCCAGCCGTCTAATTTTACATTTTATATATACTGAATTTGTTATTTGTATATGTTTTTTTTAATTGACGGAAAATAAATACAATACAATACAATAAACATGACTTATGCAATACATATAAGTCAAGTGTGACGTTTGTCCATACGTTGTGTGCCCTGCAGAAGGACCCAAGCCAATGTTCCCGGCAAAAGGGCCTTAACACTATAATTAAATCAAGGTAATGTGATATTTTAAGATCATTCTGTCAGTCTGTTAAGTGCAAATACCAAGGCAATGTTTCTCAAATTAGAAAAAAAAATTGTTAAGGCCCTTTTGCCGGGAACATATGCCAAGTCCCTTCTGCGGGGCACACAGCGCCAGTGGAGGGTATAACTTTCCAAAGTTTTGTATTCTAGGGTGTGTGTTTTAGTCCATTTATGTAGTACTATGTATCAAAGTTTGGCTCTTAACAGAAACTCCACAATATTACATTGTGTCTTTAACTGCAGGATTTGGGTAAGAAAGAACTTCAATTTGGCGCAGGTGTGCGGAGACAGTATAGTCATCGACTTGCGACGCAGTCGAATTTGCTCTAGTTTCATAATCCAGATCACGTTTTGAAATTGCCATAGATTCCTAATACGGTATAATTACTGTAATCACTACATATTTTGCACTTACAATGATGCATGTATAATGTGAAGGAAGGAACCTATTGCGGGAAATAAGCAGGAAATGATATCGATGTATGTGGGTAGATAACAATCACCAATTAATGGAACATACGCTAGTAATATCCACGGAGAACATACAAGGAAAATATATGAGAAAATCAACGACAGAGGATGGCCTACGACAAATGAATTCCTAGTCGACCTCCAACGTGAAAATAAAACTTGATGATGAAGAGAGGGTAATTGTCGTTGGAGCTATATATATCCTTAGATTATCCTTGGAATATTGATGAACAAGGAACGATTAACGCGCGAACGATAACCCGCAGCAAATTGATTGCACAGTGTATATTTGCTCCCTCGTGCTCTGCCGCTCCTCTGATGCAATGTCCCTTTGGTGGTGGGGGGGGGGAGGAGCGGTGCTTAATTTTGTCTTTTTCACATTTGGATTTTTCTTAATCCATTCATTGCAATTAAGTGTTGAACATAATTGCATTAACAGTGAAAGCATGGAATCTGACTTTTCTTGTGTAAAATGTTATTTAAGTGATAGAGCGTCCGCTTCTGGTCCGGGAGGTCGCAGGTTCGAGCCCCGACCGGGTCATACCAAAGACCATTATAAAAATGGTACCTATACTGCCTCTAGCTTGACGCTCAAACGAGTTGGACTACCCTGGACTAACCCCCACTGTAGTCGAATTGTCTTGTGTAGCCACGTTGCCTAACGTTGCTGAAACGGAGATAGGCGCCGCCCGATGTTCCACTTAGGAGCGGGACTGGTTTAACTAATTAACTAATTGCATTATGCGTCACTGTACCGTTTGTACTGTCATGTTGTTTAGATGTGTTTGTGTATATGTACATTGTGAACATCGTGCTTAAAAAGATCTTGAAGTTATTTCACCTTTTTAATTCTCTCTCATGCATAAAACAATGAAAACATTGAATTTAATATTGCAAAAATTGATACAAAATTTCTATAATCAAACAATATCATTAGTTGTGGTAATAACATTTGTTGATGAAATTACTATTCTGATGCTGGTTATACATTTCCGCTCTTTTATTTTGCAAGTTTATTAAAGTTATTTTTACACGTGACAACCAGGTCACCCTCAGTCTTCGCCTAGCTGTGAACGGAAAATTTTGTTTATAATAGTCGTACGACAGATGAGACTATTGGCCTATTAATTCTAACTTTTAAAAATCTAAATTTTACTAGATTTTGACGATCTTTCAAAATTGTTAACGTTGTTTTTTTCAATATGCGACTGTGTGAAGCCGTATGTTATGTTATACATGTTAGATGTTATTCATCGATAATGCACAGACGCTTCCTGTATTGCTGTTGGGCCGTATATGTATTTTGAATGACATGTATATCAAAAATTACCATATAGGGGCTACTTATCCTAAATTAAGACGGTGAAACGAGATTGTTTTCCCAAAATATACCTTTTTGTGATAACTGGTTATTTTGATTGCTCTGCCGTAACAAAATATATACCCCATTCATAAGTGGCAAAGGCTCAGCCACGTGCTGTTATAAAAGCGTGAGGGTTCTCAGGATGTGTCTCGTACAATTACTGCGAAGTAATTAAATGTTGAAACTCTGGAAATGAAATATTTAATTTGAATGAGAAGATAGCATACTTGTAGTGTTGCTTTCATTGGCTATTCCTGCAAATTATGTGAGAGGCTGTTTATCACTGTAATATCAGGGCGGAAACTGTAGGGCGAGGCCATTCTAAATGAATTAAACTTCGTTTCTAAGAATCACTCCCCGAATGCAGATGTCCGTAATCATTGTCTCCCAACACGGGTACGGTTTTATTTCCCTTAAAAAGCGCGGATGCCCTTTTTTCAAAATGTTATTATTTCGGCTCCATCTTCGCAGTTATGAGTAATCCTCTTTAACAATCCAGAAATAACACTACAAGGCCATTTTTAAACAAAACAAGCGGTTACCAAGGAAATGATATATGACACTTTTTCTCGACGTACATCTCATCGCTTATTGCACCAGATGTCGGAATGGCGTTGCGTTCACACGGCACGGCGGACGTTGTCCGTGGTATCCCTGGTGTCTGCCTTGCTTTCATTTCTATACGTATACTTGATATTTCCACTTTCACAAATACATACCGTACATGTACCTCCGCTGTCCATCTACTTGGGAAAGCTTGTATCGGTAACCTTCTGCATCCAAAATGCAATTCATTATGCAATATGTATTATTATATATGGGTTATATAAATGCATATATATATATATATATATTATATTATATTATATTATATTATATATTATGATTATTATGATTATTATGACTATTATTATTATTATTGTTATATTATTATTATTATTAATATTACTATTATTATTATTAGTTATTATTATTATTATTATTATTATTATTATTATTATTATTATTATTATTATTATTATTATTATTATTATTATTATTATTATTATTCCTGGTATCATTCCTTGTATAAACACAAAGTTATGTGTGTAATTCTGTTTCAATATATTTTGAATCAAAGAATTGTAATTTGAATTTACCTGTATTGTATGAAATTCATAAATTGTTATTTATAATATTGTTATGAGAGACGTGACATGACATATAGAAAATATAATCTTTTCAAACAAACTGTCAGAAATAATGCCAAAAGCGATCTCATTTCTTTTCATTCATTTTTTCTTACTTCCAATAAACACAATGTAGAAAAAATATTTGGAAATAATTAATATCATCACCATAAGCAAAATGTTTAAGTTAATTCGTAATCTTAATTGATTTATTTCATTTTATTTTCAACAAATATCCTGCAATTTAAGAGTTTAACAATACCAAATAAACAACCAACCTATGATTGAGACAATATAACTGGCAGTACAAAACATGAAAACGTGTAGTTTAAAATAAACCAGATTATGCTAATGCTAAACTGCTAAAATGGCAAAAAGATATTCCTGTAGGGTGCAATTTTTTTTCAAATAATAAGTACATTATGCCTATAAAAATCAATTTATATGTGGATATGTGAAAATTATGTACGTCATAATAATGTCATATCCTCTGGGGAAAATAAACACTGCAAAGCCGAGTAATCACATTACAATTCCCAAAGCTGAAGCGACTTACAAGCCTGAATGAGGAGGGGTGGGGGGAGAAGAGAACATGATGTGTGTTTCACTGTATCTTGTGGTTGACACTTCTGTGTGGATTAGCAACATGGGCGCTTACAAATGCTACCAATAGGAACATTTGGGGCATTTGAGATGTAGAGGAAATTAAAGGTAAATGACATGACTGAGGTATTCCTGAACTTGGGTAAAACGATTCTAGAATCAAGTAAACCATGCAAGGATACTGTTATGAAAATTGTGTCGTCAAACGTTGACTCATCTTAAAATAACTTCCATTAAAGTTTAGTGACATGATTGGGAACACTTGAAAATGCCTCAAGAACGAAATCAGTTGAAATATATACAAACTGTACACTAGCTGGAATGGATCTCCCAGCTGGAAGGATTTGCCTCTACTTTGTTTACGTAAGGAGAATCAAGAATAAACATAGTAGTATTTTAATTTTATCTGGGCCAGATAAAAATAAGATCCATAGGGAGCCACACAATACCACAAGGGATATTATTAACACAAGTTATTTTAGAATGGGTTTACGTTTGACTACAAGATTTTCACAGGAGAATCCTTGCATAGTTTACTTGATTCTAGAGTAGTTTCAGCTCAAGTTGAGTACTACCCCCAATCATGTCATGTTGGTGAAATATTAATGTAGTAACATGTATATACGTCACGGTTTACAAAATTTTCATGTTAAGAAAAAAAAATACAGAAAAAATACAGGAAAAATATATGAAAAACGATACTTATCATGAAACACACTTTGGAATATGACGTCAAGTTTTAATGTTAATTGCATCATGTACATTTTATTCATCGATGATGAAAATGTCAAAAAATCACATGGTGGATCGGTTGACGAGACAGATTCCTTGCCATTACGTGTTCTTGCTTTCAGCACAAATGGAATCAGTACTATGACCAAACACACGTAGAATTTAATTAAACCGATGCAGTGTTACGTAACACCCACTCGAACGAAAAAAGTACGGCTAAGGATAGTTATATTCATCCTCTCGTGATGCCCGTAACCTGCAAACCCTGCACCCCGCTTTACATGATGCATAGAGAAATGACTTCATTTCTACGTCTTCAGTGCTCCCCTGTACGCAAAGTGTAGAAGTTTGTAAATACACTCACAATCACCAATTATCAGAAATGAGAGATTTACTACCGTAACCGTAACTCTCCCTACTCTGCAAGTGTTATTCATCAAACAACATTCGGGGTGTCATTAATCACCACACTGACCCCAGCCTGTGGTGTGTGTGGTGGGGGGGGGGGGGTGGAGGGTGCACAATTGAGCCAGTTGCCACAAATTTACCGTAAAACACTGTTACGGTAAATGCCTGGCAAATTGCTGACAGGGATGTCAACATATTCTTTACCGTTTTTTGTTCGTAAAATGCTTATTTTAGCGATTTTCACCGTAAAATTTGGTCTGTCGTAAAAATTACATTGGAATAACTGTCATTATATTTACGGTTTCCCCGTAAAAATACAGTATTGTTTATGTGCGAGAAAGTAACCCAACTTTCATGCAATATTCCACTTTAACTGATCAGAAATACATGTAGCATAGACTGTTTTCAATATCGACACAAGCAATTCGCCATACTTGTTATGACCATAACATTCAAAGAGATAAAATATTGAGGAAATTTGTTTATTTGCTCGTTCATTTTGTTTATTTTAGTACATCATTTTTCAAAATCAATTGTAACCACAGTAAAATAACAAGAAATAAATCATTAGATTTTATATAATCTGACAATTATGTTTATTTTTAACACGTAAGTAGACAAAGATAGTAAAAGAAAATGCTGAAGGCCACTATCCAATCAGATTCTTGACCATGATGGGTTCCTCATGATTGTGGTATGAAATAAGGGAATAAGGGCCAAGTCAAGCTATAAGTACAAAATTCCATTTGTAGGAACAAGCAATTGAAAATGAAAAGTGTCTGTTTCAGCCTTGCGATATTCTTAAAGGCAAGACATCTCCATCTCCTGACTTGACATTAACATTGTGTAAATACACTGGAGTATATATATATAAACTCCTCAAAAAAAGTTTGGAAATCTGAGTTTGATAAGTTGTATCTCCCATTTCGTAGTAACAATCAATGCAAGATTGGTATCATCGGAAAGATTATTAAATTTTCTATAAAATGATACCCTACTTGTTATGATTATGCCGTCAGGGAAAGGCCAGTATTGTAAAATGTGGTGTAAAGTGTAAATTGAAAAGCTGCCAAATGACCAAAGTTCGGTAAGTCACCCAATTTTTGTTGTTGTTGATGAGTGAGTTTTCCAATGTCTCTTTCGTTGTTATGTACTCTAATGTGAACATTGATATAAATTAAAACAAACTCCTGCACAAGTAAGCAAACAACAACAACAGCAACAACAAGTGAAATCAATCAAACAAACCAACAAACATGTATGGGCATTTAAAAACTGGACATAGGGCGTTTAATCTCAAAGACCTTTCCACAAAGTAATAAAAAAAGTGGCAGGAGCTTGATTTGCATGGATTTTCTCAGAGAGAGGGTATAAAGAGAATGGACTGGCCCGCATGCAGCCCAGACCTCAACCCCATTGAACATTTGTGGGATCCACTCGGCCAGGCTGTACAGAAGAGAGTAAAAAATGCAACGACATTGACAGGTCTGCGTCTATTACTGATTGACGAGTGGAATCACATCGACGAATCACATCAACAGCAGGGGGAAGCGCAGGCACGTGAGTCGTCTACCCGATACTGAACTCTGATCATGTCATTAAAATCAATGAACATTGATGAAATCCCGATGAAATCAATATATCCATGAAAACATGAAAATCCATGCAAATTAAGCCCTTGCCACTTTTTATTATTACTTTGTTGTGTTAATGTGGTGAAAGGGCTGTGAGATTAAATACCTTATGTCCAGTTTTTAAATGCCCATACATGTTTGTTTATTTGTTTTTTCACTTGTTGTTGTTGTTGTTGTTTGCTTACTTGTGAAGGTATTTGCTTCAATCCATGTCAATGCTCACATAAGAGTGCATAACGACCAAAGAGACATCGGAAAACTCATTCATCAACAACAGCAAAAATCGGGTGACATACCTAACTTTGTCATTTTGCAGCTTTTCAATTTACACTTTACACCACA
>JZLH01S0393817.1:2239-16660 GCA_001188425.1 Eucidaris tribuloides | reverse complement strand
GAAGTAGCAGCAGCAGCAGTAGTAGTAGTAGTGGTAGTAGTAGGGCAGGAGGAGGAGGAGTAGCAGGAGTAGTAGTGTTATTTTGCCATATTTCCATGGTGGGTTGGGTAAATTTCGCTGGGCAACTGATGGTTGGGTAAAAACATGCCGATAAAAAATTACCATGTATATTAGGTTGGATACTTCTTACCTGTAATCTTGTCACATTCTCAATGCAAGTAGAAATACCTAGAAAAATCGTTGATTTTATTACAATGATAGATATATACGAAGATAAAGTAAACATGAACGTTTCTAAAATGTCAGGCAATGGGTTGTGTCTTTAGCGACGGTGTATTCATTGAAAATTTTCTCACGATATCATAGATTTTACGATTATGTTTTTTATTGTGCATTTTAGGAGAGCAAAAGAGACATAATAAAACCGTAGAAATGTTATGAAAGAGCGATATAGCCTACTACACGTAAGTTTAATCATATACTCACCGTGCGTAGCTACGTTTAGAAGGGTAAATTTGTATGGACGCAATTTTAAAGTACAGTATAACATCAACTTGACAAGGATCGAATTTTGATGTTTGACCGACAGTCACCTTGGCCAGTCAATATGGTATATAGCATATGCAATATATTATATTGCCTAGGCTCGAACGGTAACACTGAGTCATTCTTCAATTATCAGTGATCTTTCTGGTAAAATATTAAAAGGACGTAAAGTTGAAAATTCACTAATAAAACAGTTAATGAGCGTATGTGCGTTCGTTATTCTTTTCATTTGTTTTGTACATTAAAAATTCGTTTTATTTATTCTTTTAGAAAGGAAATCCACGAAAAGCCTGACATATGTCACAAGGTCAATACGGAACTACTTTCATTTTAAGTCACAATCGATCCCAGGGATAACTTGAGCGCGCGTGTCGATTCACTTATTGTAACGTAAATCTATGCGAGCACATCAAACTTGCGCGCAGGCGATCCCCGTGACCAACGATGTTTGAGCGAGCATTAGCGTGCGGGCGCGTGTATGTGTACTCAACATTTCTAGTGCAACGAGATTAGGACGGAAAATGTAAAGTACGCTTGTACTGATTACGCGCACTCAAATATCGCTGCCCACGACGTGTTTAAGATCGATCTCAACGCTGCTAGCTAGCTGCATGCATGCAGCATAATGCATATCGTCGAGTCAGTGGCAGCTAGCTCGCTAGCCGCGGTAGGCCTACTTCAACGTACTGCTACTCGGATGGACGTGTTATGAACACACATCAGATCATTTCAAGTTGGTTTAAGTCAACATTATCTACGGTTCCTGGCGGCTAGCTGGATGGACCTGACCTGTCCTATACCGGGCCGATCTATTGTAACGGTATACGGTAAAACTGGTTAGTCTAACAACTGATACCTGTACAACCGTGATTCTTGATTCAGCAGAAATGATTGAAAACTTCGGTAAGTACCTCGATCTAACTGTCCTGTAATTAGATCTTACTGGTTATAAATTAGGTTATGCCCAGAAACACGCCGGTTAGATCTAGCCTACGACTACATTGGGTGACTACTACGGTCAGTTACGCCAACAGCGATGCCTAACATTGGCAAAAACTAACAGTTTAATACCCGCGTACCTAGCTAGGCTTCTACGCCTAGCGGCGTGCTGCTGGTCAGATCGGTTGGGCACGGGCATTCCCCCGGCGAGGCCCGAGGACGCTGCCACCGTTTGGGTCGGTGCGGATAGGCCATGCAGGGCATATACGTACCGCAACGCTGCCACGACAACGACACGTATATCACACGACCACTGAAACGACACTACTAAACTTTCATTTTGATGATTAAGTTTTCTGCTAACATTTTGGTTGTTCGAGTACTAAAACCCTAAAAATACATTACGAATATGGTAACTAGATTAAACGCGTAAACCTATTCTAGCTGAAGCTGCTGCAGGAAACCGTCTTGCGCTTGCGCATTGATACTCTTACGGGGCAACAAGTCGTATCGATCATAACAATATCGCTGAAAAGCTCGAAACAGAAATTGAAGTGTGTGTGAAATTATCAATAATTCTGTATCTATAGAGACCATTTAACATAACAGATATAGACTGGAAATGGTTGTAATATAACATTTGGTGTATGCCTCGGGATTTTATTTTCCCTCGGGATTTTATTTTCCCTCGAGACAATATTTTCCCTCAGCGCTACGCGCTTCGGGAAAATATAATCTCTCGAGAAAATAAAACTCCCTCGGCGGTCCACCAAATGTTATATTACACCCCTATCCAGTCTATATATGTATAATATATCAAATCAAATCATATCATATCATACAATACAATATAAATATAATATAATATAATACAATATAATATAATAATACGTTATACAGTAACAGAGAGTATTTAATATTACGTAATATACTGTTTAGATTATGATGTAAAATGCAAATAATTAATACACGCCAGCGTTTTTACGACTATTTCGTTTGTATAATAACATTACTTTCCAAACCAAAACACGTTCCATTCATGAAATATTGTAGTTTTGTTATCACTCTGTCTAACAACACTTTTCTATTCACGAATACAAGTGAGAATTAGAGCAAGCTTGTTGTAATTCCCTTTCTACGAATATCTTCGAGTGGACTGATGTCAACATGCCGAGAACGATGTACAGTTAAACCCTCGTTGCACGTCAGACGTGTTATATGCACTTTTAAGGTAGTCGTAAGACTGTCATTACATCTCCCAGCGCCGACTATATCCAGTGGAGTAACCACATCATTCTCAGTGATACGACCATTAACTCCTTGGGACACAATTAAACAACGACATGATTCTATACCTGGTGCAATCCAAGTGCTCTATAATATGCGGGAAATACCATTAATGGGTTGAGGGTAGATGAAACGGCCTGAATCTGCTCCTAGGTGCAGATCTTAGTAAAATTTACTGCTTAAAACGGCCTTGGGCTTTTTTTTAATCCAAATAGTCTAGTGGGTAGAGGGGGGTCCCGTGCACCCCCCTGAAATATACTTCTAGTCTATGTCATTATATCAGAAAAAATGTGTAGAAAATGATTAGCTATGTTACCAAAGTCAAAAAATGTCCCACGTATCATTTTTATGCAAATTTATGCAAATAAGTGTTCTGTTACATAAAAATACTAATTTCACTATATCTCAAGAAATATCGCTGATAATTTAATAAATAAGGTGTCTAACCCCATGTTTTCATGGTCACAGATGATGATAAGAAAAATACAAAGGTGATCAGATGTCTCCGTGATGTCATAATATGCAAATTAGGGTCAAAAGTAAGGAAAATGTACATTTTAAGCATTTATTTGGGTAATTTTCCACATAACATCACAAATTAACTAAGTGGAGCTTTGTTTTGTGGAGCAATAATGGAAAAAGATATCCTCTGTAATATACTACAACATACCATTAACATGATAAAAACAAAACATACATGTATGCTAGCCATTATGCTAATGAATACCGTCATGAGCTACAACATATTTTATCAGATTGCTTATTATGGTAACTAGAGAAATACCACTGATAATCAAATAAATAAGGTGTCTAACCCCATGTTTTCATGGTTAGAGATGATGATAAGACAAATTCAAAGGTGATCAGATGTCTCCGTGATGTCATAATATGCAAATTAGGCTTAAAAGTAAGGGAAATGTCCACTTTAAGCATTTACATTTGGAAATTATTCACATAACATCACAAATCAACTAAGTGGAGCTTTGTTTTGTGGACAATAATGAAAAAAAGATATCCTCTTTAATATACTACAACCATACCATTAACAGATAAAAACAAAACATACATGTATGCTAGCCATTATGCTAGATGAATACCGTCATGAGCTACAAACATATTTTATCAGATTGCTTTTGTAACTAGGAGAAATACACTGATAATCAACATAAATAAGCTGTCTAACCCCATGTTTTCATGGTTAGAGATGATGATAAGACAAATTCAAAGGTGATCAGATGTCTCCGTGATGTCATAATGTGCAAATTAGGCTTAAAAGTAAGGAAAATGTCCACTTTAAGCATACATTTGGGAAATTTTCCACATAACATCACAAATCAACTAAGTGGAGCTTTGTTTTGTGGAGCAATAATGAAAAAAAGATATCCTCTGTAATATACTACAACATACCATTAACAAGATAAAAACAAAACATACATGTATGCTAGCCATTATGCTAATGAATACCGTCATGAGCTACAACATATTTTATCAGATTGCTTATTGTAACTAGAGAAATACCGCTGATAATCAATTAAATAAGGTGTCTAACCCCATGTTATCATGGTCATAGATAATGATAAGACAATTATAAAGGTGATCAGATACCTGTGTGATGACATGATATACAAATTATTGTCGATATTTGTGAAACAAAATATATCAGGGTAGGTCAGAGCCACCATACCAAAAACAAAAACAAAAAACACTAATTGAGTTGCCTAAAATGTATTTCTAAGAACAGTGGTAATGAAAAAGACACTCATAATTATGTCACTTGTTTATATCAATGCAAAGAGTTTTGGTACATATGCAATTTAGTGATACAAACAAAAGGATATGATACTTTTGGGGGCACAACCTAGCTCATATTCAACAGTATTACACATACAGATGCTAGATATGTTTTGGCAAGAAAAATCAAATACAATGCTTATAACTTCATTGAATATATCACAATTTTGTATGTAAACAAATAAAGAGTATGCAAATTCGGTTATCAGAAAATAAGATATCCGATATTCCAGAACTACACAAGGACGCATACCCACATGTTTTGAGAGTGCACGCACTTGTACTTAAGTGATTACATGTTACTAACATGATATGAAATATTTGTTAGCTAAAACAAATAACAATCAGGGGCACAGAAAAGCTGGTATATTTTGACCAATGTTCCATATTGCATTCATTTTTTTTGTCTGTACAACACATTTCATTTTGCTTTCAGATGTCAAGATCAACGTAATTTATTTACAACCTCTTTCACACATCAATTGTCAGTATTTGTGTCATTCTTGTGATTTTAACAGTCATTCATCTTCATCACTGTCAGTGAGATCATCTGGGTCAAACTCAACTTCTTCCTGATCTTGGCTGTCCAATTCTTTGTAATAGCCAGAATCCAGTAGATCAATCAAAGAGACCGGAAGGACAGGAACACATGACCACACAGGTTCTAACACTCCTTCATCTGTCAGCATCCATCCTTGTCCTTCACTGTAGGGTTTGGGCTTTTCCACGAATGGTTCATTTGCTCGCTTGTACAGTGCAACACGGTGGTTAACACGCTGGATGTGTGGCTTCAGTGCGGAATAGCAAGGAGGAAGACGAGCCAGATCCACTTTGGATTTTGTTGTAAGCTTCTTGTCTTCTCCTACCATCTTCCGGAGTAACTTGACACGGATGAGGTCCACGGACGTCTCACGACCCTGTCCATACATTAAGCAGGTAAACCTCTCCAACTGCTGCAGCACATGTAGTTTAACATTCCAGTCATCCCCAAGTTGCGCAAAGGCCTTTTGATATTTGGGATTTTTCTCCAACTTTTTCAATGGACCCACCTTCCCCTTGCCTTTGAAGGAACTGGTGCAGTCCTCTCCGGTGAATACGTAGTATCCAAGAAGAGAAGTACAGTAAGATGTTCCATATGATTCTGCAAGCTCAGAGAGATTGATCAGCTGTCGATGTTTACCTGATCCTGTATCTAGGTATATCCTGAGCTTGATATTGTGGGCATGGTAAAGGAGAATTACCAAAATGTCAGTGTCGGGTGTTCGAACCACAGCATCCTTGTAGCCTAAGGAAGCGGCATAATGAAGGTACAGTACCACTCTTGTATCTGTCTCCTCCTGAGAGCTGTCGATAGTTGGAAGATCACGCACTTCAACCTGAGGGTATGAGAAATATAGAAATTGTTAAAAGCAGTTTCATATGAAAAGTGGCACACGTTTCCATCATATTAAGAGTGTAGGAGTAAGGTTTCAGATAATTATTAGGATAACTTTTTAACTCACGTTTCCATTTGATGAAATGAGTCGATGCGCTCTCCCCTCCACAATTAGCACCGCCATTTCCGCTGCTTCCAGCCTAGACGCAGCTTGTTGACTACTCCATACTTGCAGCAGAAGTTGACAGAGCTGCTTTTTATTGTCATCATTTGAAAGGAAAGTTTTGTAATTGTATGGAGCTCTGGTTGCTGGGCCGGATACGATCATCTTGTCTGAGCTGCCACGTCGCAACCTCTCCTGAGCTTTGATTGATTCTGGATGGTAACTGTCTGTTGAGAACAAGAAGTGTTTCTTGGCGACCATCTGATTGAGGACTTGTAGACAAACCTACAAAAATACAAGCATAAATACATAAATGCAAACTGTCTGATGGCAGCGCCGTTTCCGAAGTAGACAACTTCAAGTATTTGGAATCATGGGTGAAATCCACGGAACAAGACATCAAAGTCAGCAAAGCCTTAGCATGGAAGGCGTGTAACAAATTGACAAAAATATTGAAGTCTGGCGTCTCAAGGAATCTTAGAGTGAAGCTTTTCCAAGCCACTGTGGAAATCGTATTGGTATGTGGTTGTGAGACCTGGACCAGAATAAAGAAAATCAGAAAAGTCCTGGATGGGTGTTACAACATGAATGCTAAGAACAGTACAGCATGTGAGTTGGAAATACCATATTACAAATAAAGACCTATAATGGGGATATTCCCCACCTCACATCCAAATTCACCAATAGAAGACATCAATTTGCAGAACACTGTAAAAGACTGGGGAGGGGGGCGAGTTGTTTCAAAATTAGTCATCTGGCAACCAACTCATGGAAAAGATCAATTGGACGATCCAAGAAAACACATGTTGATCTACTACACGAAGATTCTGGATATGTCACTGATGAAATGGAAAAGAGCCATCGTCAATGCTCGACAGCAAGACTCGACGGAGTGAGTGACTGACTGAGTACTAAATAAGACATACCTCACCCCACGTTGGAGGTAGGTTGTTAAGAATCTTCCAGGAGGTAGTGCAGGATGGCAGCCTTGTTTGTCTTGGAGAAAAAGCCATCTGGTGTCCCGAGGCTAGGTGGCACAGGCATCAGGCAGTACTTCATAAGTACTTCCAAGTCTACTGGCTCATCTTGATTCTGGGACTTGACTAAAAGTAGGAACGCAAGGTTGCTTTGCTCTTGATACTGGATGACCTGAAAAAATGTAGGGGGATGTTATTAACAGTTAAATTTAGATTGAAACACATTGATGCCATTTCTAAAGGAAACGATATGTCTTGATATCTTGATCATGGTACAAACTAATTACCTTTCCTTGTGACGACGTAAGGGTAACCTTTTTGCTGGACGCCTCCATGGTCTTCAATTTCTTTCGCTTGATAGGGTCGAAGAAGCTTTCGGCCTTTCCACCCTCTAGACGTCTGATAAATTCAGCTTTAGCTACCTTGCCTACACTTTCTGCATGAAGCACATCCCTTTCAACATCGATGGGAACAGGGGCACCTGAAGCAAGGGAGTAGAGTCTGTCCTTCTCTACGATGGCAAACGGATTTGTGAAGTTTTGGACAGCAGTCATAACACGCTGAACGGCTTCCTCACTCTTTTTAACCTCAGCCTTCTCCAAGTCGCGATGTCTGCCTGCCTTTGGGCAATCTGGATCAGCAATGAGATCAACCATCTCAAGGGTCTTTTGGTAAAACTGAGCCCGCGCAGAGGTTGTACGGCACCACTTCTGGTATGCTCCAAATTTGGTGTACAGTCCAGTGAACCCACCTGTGAATTATGAAACCAATGAATGTAATTGTGTGTCACTCATTTATACACTCGGATATTTCAGTCTGTGTTGTGTGTATGTCGGTCTGTGTTTCTGTGTGAAGTGTGAGTGTGTGTGTGTGTGTGTGTGTGTATGATATATGTGTGTGAGTAAGGTGAGAGTATAATATATGTAACACTTTTATGTGGGTGTATATCGTTTCATAAAATTTAAGAGATAAAAATAATGAACTGTACTTATATCTTTTGTATATTTCTACATGTCAAATATTTGTAAGTTATGGTAGAATATTGAATATATTTTGTGCTTATAACATGAATGAAATGCAATGAAATGAAAAATCAATTAAATGAAATGAAGTGAATTAAAGTCAAATATCATATTTATTGTTATTAAATGACTGAAACTTTACCTGACGATTTGGCAAAACGCATGAACGTTTCTTCCATTGTCTTATCAACTGCGCTAAGTGCACCGGGAATCATCGAACGAGCGACAGCGATAGCTCCCTTGGTAAGCAGGTCCTTTGCTCCTGGGTGTATCTTTTCCATATTCGTCAAGTAGACCTCCAGCCAGACTAGATATCTTTTTTATAGTACAGAAAGAGAAGTACAAATAGGGTCAAAGACTGCATCATTTCTTAGAAATGTACTCAGTTTATGCCCCCCTCTTTTCCCCGTCCCCCTCTCTTTCTGTATAAAATTGTCAGTGTGTTAAAACAGGATAAACGTAACGCAATTACACCAACCTTGAGTAATTGTGTCCATCGTATGCAAAGAAGAGCTCTGACATTTCTCCATTACATTTGTGAAAGAGCTGTAGATTGTTGGTCTTAACGGAGAAGAGCAGCATGAAGACAAGATGACAGTGGAAGATGAAGGACATCCAGAAAGCAGCTGTCTTCCCCAGATGGCCCTTCAGCACCCTTTCCTCATAGGCATGAAACTCCTCAATGAGAGATTGAGTAGAAGGGTCTTTGAGTGCTTCCTCAAGATTCTCTCTGTTACAGTGCTGGGTCATGTTGAGAAGCACAACAGGATCAGTGATTGAGATGTTGTTTTCCTCAGTAAATCGCTCTATCAGGAGCCTTTCCATTGCCTCGCACACGGCTTTCAGGCAGAAGAGGGACTTGGCGTATGCTTTTCCGTTGAGAACGCCTTTAAGGGACCCACTAGTTACTAGCTGCGCTTCCAACAAAACCTCTGCATAACCAGAACCACTCATCTTATGTCCTGTGATCATCCCGAGATAGTTCATTGATGTATGAAACGGTCCAATCATAACCACATGATTGGCGTATGCATCTGGCCACCGCCAGATAATTGGTAGTGCTTTCATACAAACACCCAAATCGAATGTATTTATGACCCACTTCTGACCCACTTCATCTGTGGCTTCTTCAGAGCGCTTTAGTAGTTCACAAACAACAGCATTGTCAGTGATTGGCTGATGTATAGGCGTGAAGTACTCCACTGTTGATTTCCTAGGTGGGGAAGACCCAGTAGCAGAGATGAAGCCCCCTAATGCAGGCACGGGCTGTTTCCCACTGCTACCGATAAATCTGCTTA
The DNA here is from genome assembly GCA_001188425.1 of Eucidaris tribuloides. Classification (NCBI taxonomy): domain Eukaryota; kingdom Metazoa; phylum Echinodermata; class Echinoidea; order Cidaroida; family Cidaridae; genus Eucidaris; species Eucidaris tribuloides. The sequence goes on along the minus strand of JZLH01S0393817.1, from coordinate 7,262 downwards.
AGAGCCATATGTAATACTCTTGCATTTTGCTACCATAGACAGCATCATTCTCTGACGGTGGTGTGAATGCTGAGCCATCTGGAAACTTCGGACCAACGCGAGTGAAGTGCATGGGAGGAAGACCCGCTGGTGTGTCAACTTTCAAACTACGTTGACATTCTGACTTTTGAATGGTAGGCAGCTTCCGGTTTCTCATGTGGGTTTCTGAATCGGATCTTACCTCCTGAATCATGATCCCTACTGCGCTATTGACTATGTTGCTGCCATGTACACTTGTTGTCATTTTGTTCAAGTTGTCCCATTCACAGTGGAATACGACGTTGTCCTCTCCTGTCATAATTTGGGGCGTCAGATGTGTTGATACTTGATTCAAGGCCTGAGTCAAGGCGGTTTCTAACTCCAAGCCAAAGTCATAGCTCTCAGAGTGACCAAGCCTGTGCAGTATCATGGTGAATTGCTTGCTTCGGAACAAATGTCGAGCAGTTACACAGAGAAGCACATGCTTTGGAAGTTTCCACTGTCCCCCAGACACTGCGCGGCATAGGTCTTGTCCAATGGATGACACAAGACGTTTCACCTTCGAACATGTTTCCGATCCTTCTTTGCCAGCTATTAGAGTCTTTAGGAATCGAAGAAGGTTAGCAGGGAGGAATTCCTCGCAATTGAGCTTCATGTCATCTGCTGTTGCCGGCCATGGAAGATCTTTAGACTTATTGAAAGCCTGTAGAATATCGCGATGAAGAAGAAGAGCAGTTGCTTGATACGTGTCCTCACTTCCAAGGGTGTAAGCTTCTGCGATAGCATTAGAAATAGTTATTTTCGAGCTGTACACAAGCCAAAATGAAATTACATCACAATTATCGTGATTCACCTTTGTGAAGGAGACATGATCATTGATTGGATTCTTCTGTAGGCGTTTCAGGAGTTTCTCAGAACGATAGTTAGAGTTCTCATATCCATTGTTCTTCAACTCGTCGACAAATAGCAAGCGCAACAATGATAACTGTAATATCTCATTGTTTTGGACAACATGAGACTGAATATACGCTAAGACGGTGTCAAATGCTTTGTCGTAGGCAGCTGACATGCTAGTCTGCTCGGTCTTATTCGTATCTTCAACTTTATGAAATCTTCGCTCATAGTTTGCAAATGCTGTGCGAAAAGCTATCAAGCAAGAGCGGTGATGTTTGGCCTTACCTGCAAAGAGATCCACGTCTTTCACTCGTCGATGAAGATGGACTAGACCCATTTTCTCCGCTCGTGATTCAATTTGCTCCCACGCATTATCTTTGTTTTTAAAGGATGAGAAAAATTTGGGTCGCTCAGTTTTTTGGTTCCCCAGTTTAATCTCTACTTTGTCACAGAAAATGCACTCTGGTGGGAACATTTGTCCTCTGGAAGACAGTCTTCTAGGGGAGTGATGTCGATACAAAACAGATGCTTCCTGTTCTGTACCACAATCTCCCAGCCGATTGAGGTTAGAAGTGAAGTACAAATAACATTGACGGTGATATCCAATACTGTCACAATCTGTAGGAAGGGTTGCAGGAATTCTATCACACACTGATTGCATGCGATATGGGGACTCATGAGATTGGCGAAGACGTCGGTCTCGGATACTGTGGAGCTGTTGTAATTTTTCTTGTGCAGTTCCTCTGACGTTATTGAGGGGTGTGAATCTGCCGTGATCACATATGGACGGAACATGAAGAATACATGTGACAACCGAATCCGTCTGCCCTCGTTTTCTTTTCGGCATGATGACAACACAAGCCTATCATCAGCCACTTGAGTTGATTTACTTGTAGACCTCTTATGATGTTTTCCGAAAAAGGGGTCTTAAATCTCTTCCTCAACCTGTGAATCATTGATTATACCGCCTGTACTCAACATCAGCCTAAGCCAAATGATACACATTTTGCACATAAGCAATGTAAATAATGTTTGCTCTGTTTAGTTTGTGCTCTTCTATTCAACATCATTTTTATGTATTGTGAACAATATACCAGTTTCATATATGCAAATTGTATGCATATATTTCTGACAAAGGTTGCCCCGGGACAACCTGATAGCTTGCCGGACATAGCAACAAGTAATGTATGCAAATTGTATTTACAGTATTGAAAATGTATTCATAAGAACAGGTGAAAGAAATAGCTCATCACTAGATTTCGGACGAGAAAACACCCATAAATTTAAATACGTTATGAAAAATGTCTGTTGACAAATTATGTAAAAGAAATGTTTGAGCGGAAAATTAATTACAAATTCTTTCCTCAGGAATTTGCAATGTCAATATGTTAGCGGTATGTGAAGCTAAGAATGCAAATTCCCTTTATAACCAACGCAACCGTAACAAAATGAGACTACGCATTAGTTTGTACATTGTCGTGAAATAACTGCTATTATATACAATCTGCTTGAATATGTTATAGCTGACGATAGCATTAATTAGCATGAGGTTAATGGCAAGCATTTTTTCGTATTATTCAATGGTATGTTGTCGTATAGAGGATATTTTCATCACTGTTGATTTACTACCCGTAAACGAAGTTCCATTTCCTTAAATTGTGATGCCATCTGGAAAAAATTGTCCAACTATGGGTATTTTAATTAATTTTTACCCCGTAATTTGCATATTATGACATCACGGAGACCTCTGATCACCTTTGTAATTGTCTTATCATTATCTATGACCATGATAACATGGGGTTAGACACCTTATTTAATTGATTATCAGCGGTATTTCTCTCGTTACCATAATAAGCAATCTGATAAAATATGCTGTAGCTAATGACGGTATTCATTAGCATAATGGCCAGCATCTGTTTTGTTTTTATCATGTTAATGGTATGTTGTAGTATATTAAAGAGGATATCTTTTTTTCATTACTGGTCCACAAAACAAAGCTCCACTTAGTTAATTTGTGATATTATGTGGAAAATTGCCCAAATAAATGCTTAAAATGGACATTTTCCTTACTTTTGACCCTAATTTGCATATTATGACATCACGGAGACATCTGATCACCTTTGTATTTTTCTTATCATTATCTATGACCATGAAAACATGGGGTTAGACACCTTATTTATTAAATTATCAGCGATATTTCTTGAGATATAGTGAAATTAGTATTTTTATGTAACAGAACACTTATTTGCATAAATTTGCATAAAAATGATACGTGGGACATTTTTTGACTTTGGTAACATAGCTAATCATTTTCTACACATTTTTTCTGATATAATGACATAGACTAGAAGTATATTTCAGGGGGGTGCACGGGACCCCCCTCCTAACCCCACAACTAAAATGCTAGAATAACTGAAACATTGGGGAATTCGCGAATGAAATATTGACCGGGGTGTCCAACGATGTTTTTCTCCTCTTTACCCACCGAGCTACAATCATTCCTTCCATAAAGACGTAAATCAAGTATATCGCCCTGGCTTTTCGGGAACGAGATAAGTGCTCCAGAAATGTTAATGTGTCCTACTTTATCCGTCTTGGTTGAACCCGCATAGAATCGCTCTGTTTTCTAGTGATCCGTTAGAAGAAACTGTCGAGATGAATACATGGCCGGGGCAGGCCGTCCTAGATTCCCATGTAGTGTGTGAGCGTAATTGGACGTCATTTCAAGTTGTAAAATGTTAATCCATTTGTTTTTCAGTACATTACATTTCGAGCAAAACAATAGTGATATTATCAATGGATCTACGATGACGTTCTAATGTTTGATTTGTTCAGACTGTTTTGTTCATCAAGAAATTGTTTTTCTGATGTATTCGCATCGTGTGTTTATATTCAAATGCATGTGCATCCCTACTGTTTATCCTGAATGGAATATTATTGTTTTTGGAGTTAACGTCTTAACGGAGATATAACTTTCACTTTATATGTATGTAAATCAGTTATCATCATTGAGGCTATCATATAATGATTATGATCATCTATTGGTGTGAGTATGTTGGGAATACGCTATTGTTGTTTCGTTGCTATGTTGTGTGTTGTTTTTTGGTGTGGCGAATTAAAGATAGTTAAGTATCTGATATAAGTCATGAAAATCAACTGAAGTATTGCTCATGCAATATAACATTTTTATCATCTGTTGTCTATCTATTAAATTATCCATATACACAACGCAAGCGAACACACACACACAACCACACACACACAACCAACACACACAACACATGCGTATAAATACAAATACGATACCAATTATTATTTATACGCATTAAAATAGACATAAGATAGAAATTTAATGTTTAATTGACATACTGCATAGAGTTGGACTATATCAACTCTTTATTACCTAGTACAGATGCACAGCTACACACGGCGCGCTGTGCGCGCACAATCTTCAAATACTCAAGTCTCATTTACTTGAAACCTTTTAAGTTCTACTTGTCCTTTGTGGTTTTCGTCATGCATCAATGTTATCGAACTCTGAATCCAGTATCATTAATGCCTCATTGTCTTTAGTATCCAGAGTGATCTACGAAGATGGTAACTGTTTTAGATTTCAAACAATTTCACATTTTCCTTCCAAGGTCTCGATTATTTTTTTGACAATTATTGACTTTCTTTCTTCAAGAAGCAGAATCTAGGTACACACCACACACACACACACACACACACACACACACACACACACACACACACACACAGGGGAAGAGGGAATGAAAACGAAAGTTAGGAATTCAAAACAATACCGTGTTTATTGTCTTCAAACATTTTGAAGTTGGACACACCCGTGTAATTTGTGCTAAGTATAAGACGTTTTTCAATTTCCAATGCTTGTTACCTGGATTTTGGGTAATTGCGCAGTATATTCCAATTACCCGAATAATAATCAAATACATACCTTCACGTTCACTTCGAAATACAAAGCATTATCATATTTTTTCCTGCATATTTTTTCACATCTAAATCTGGACATCATCAGTGTATACCCCCCCCCAAAAAAAATAAAGATATTTACATTAACCTCTGTCAATCGAAATATAATTTCATGTGATAT
>JZLH01S0393751.1:6221-20694 GCA_001188425.1 Eucidaris tribuloides | reverse complement strand
AAGCAATCATATTTCAACATATATCATTCTAGTTATAGACATACATGTACATATTTCAATGACCTGCTAGAAATAAAATACCATATTAATTCATTAATTATGTACATTGTACTTTGGACTCATATTTGAACATGGATACTGTGTACATGTCCATGTGTATTGACCTTGATTGTTTCTTTTCAAACAATTTTATTGAAACAAATCTGCTTTATGTAAAATTAATTTTCCACAGTTATTTTTATATAATGAAAGAGAAGGCTAATATTTATAAATTGTAAATACATACACCCACCCACCCACCCACACACACACACACACACACACACACACACACACACACACACACACACACACACACACACACACACACACACACACACACACACACACACACACACACACACACACACACACACACACACTTAACCTGTGCAAGGAAAACCTTGGCACAATATACTGTAGCATCAAAGACGCTTTTATTAACAACTACAAACTCAATTTCTTTTTGTCGAGTGTGTGGTATGACTGACCCCTACTATGATAATGATGACTCCTAATAACAACAGAAGTGTATACCTTTATGAGTGATGAAGGGGCTTTTAAATGTTGCCAATCTACTTGTGACACTCCTTTTCCAGGGCATCAAAGGTAATGATGGCAGGCATTACGTCTTGGATCTCCTTCGTACTTTCCCACCAGATGTTAACTTCCTTCCAAGTAAGTGAAAATTGCCATATTTTGTTTTTTTCTGTCCTGTTTTGAGATATTTTCTTTCCTTATTAATAAATGTGTAGGATTATTTTCACTGACATGTTGAAACAATACTTATTACTTCTTGTATATTCTGTGGAAGTGTGAAGTACTTAGTGTTAAATATTAAATTGAATCAGTGAATTCTCTAAGGGCCCAAGTTTGCATAGTCCACAAAATGGACTTGTGCTCTTCGTTGATTCGCTGATTCAATTAAAAGAAGCAATTATACACTGAGATATCACACTCATACTTGCTGGAAATGTATTTATTTGTTTTTGTGTCTGTGTGTATTTCTTCCCTCCTAATCAACATATGGTTAGTTAAAAAACAACACCGTTAGGTAAAATACTACAAACATAGATTTGGTTTGTTTCATATGTAAGAATTGTGATTGTGAAGTATGCCAGATCTTCTGCTTATCTTCTTATATAAATGAATTTTTTTTTTCTTACTATAGTTGAAGGAGAGGAGCTTGTCGCAGATGTGAAAAAGCTTGGTTTTCCAAGAAGGCACAGACACAAGCTGGCCTGCCTTAGACAGGAGCTGGTGGATGCATTTGTAGAGTAAGTGTGTTGTGGGAGGGGTTGGGATGGTGTTGTTATCAGGTTAGGATGGGGTTAATGATGTATTTGGTTATAGTAGTGATGGTGGTGGAACTGATACTACTGATAGTGGTAAGGGGAGGATAATATTAGTAGTATTTTGGCACAGTGATTTGATTTTTGTGTGAGGTTATATGTTCATTCCATTACCATGATACACACAAAAATATTCCCAAATCAGGATATAATAAATCTGTTTTGCTTGTGCTAGAAATAAAACTGTGTATACTGAACAGGAAAATTATTCTATACCTGCAAATTGTGGAGCTATCTAAATAACAAAAGGATGAGTATATGAATAAAAGAAAGAGGGTGAACTTCCGAAATTATTTCTTCATGACAATATTTACGATATAGGCTACCTTGGAAATATTTTTGTAACTGAAGAGTGAATCAATTTTGGATGAAAGTTTCATAATCACGAACAGTTCAAGTATCCAAACATTATTTGCATGTTTGATCAAAAATACTTGAAACTTGGATTAATTTATGAGAAATTAACACATTTACTGTATTTTTGCTTTATATTCTCCATACAGTCACAGATATATGGTCTTCATCAGGCACGCAGCTCTGATGCTGATGCAGAACCAGCAACCCCAGGACAGTGTGACCCCCGTCGAAAATGGACAAAATAAAGATGATGAGAACAAAGACAAGAAAGACGAACTTGTAAACGGCGAGAAAGGAGACCCGGAAGATAAAGATAAGAAGGACGAGACAAAATCCGAAAAGGAGAAGAAGAAGGAAGTGGAGGATGTGGATGCGGAGAAACTGAAGGAGGGGCTAGCTGGAGCCAAGAGGTGTCCGGTGTTGAGCAGTCTTGATTCGACGGACAGCACCAATCTTGCCAAGGAGTTGGACAGTGCTACGGAGCAGGCAGCGAAGGCGTTGGCGACGTCACCGAAGAAAGATGGATGTGAGTTGTTGGTTTCGTCTGTCAACATGGTTATTACGTCATTCCTCAGTGTATCATACGTTTTTGAAAATAAGGTTTCATTGATAATTAGTCTTGCATTTGTGTCTTCAGTGTTGCAAGCCATTTAATGCACATTTGCACTAAATTGCAACTGAATTCTCATCAGTTTTGCTCGAGAATTTCTTTCTAGTGGGAATATTCCAGAATATTCCCACTTAAAAGATTCTCCCCCATTTGTTAATGGAGTTTTACTCCTGATGGATGTCTGAACATGTGACTAGCTTTTGCAGTGTGTTAACAGATATATTCAATCCATTTGCTATGGGAACTGGATGTTCCCTGTGTTAACTCTGGTGTTTTAAGAATCGTGGAGGCAACTGATTAAGATTACATGAGACCATTGTTCATCAAAATTGAATTTATTTTGATGTTCAAGACTCGGCATATTTCAATTTTATTCCAGAAAATTCCAGAATATTCCAGAACACTTGGAAAATAATGCTCAAGTGGTACTGTAATCATTCTGGTTGTGGAGTATATATTTTTGTTGTTGGTAATACCAGCAGATACTAAAATATGTCCTTGAAGCAATTAGATGTTGTATGTGACAAGACCTCACAAATCAAAGTAAATTTCAAGAACGGCACAGAACAGATGACCATGACTCCTGGCCTGTAAAACAGTCATATAGTTTCTCTGATAAAAATGAAACTTATTTTGATACCCACCTGTTTAATTAGCCACAAAACAATGATTTATAAACACGCTCGTCAAGTTCCATGAAAGAGAGGTCCCCACAGGTGTCAAAAACATGCCTCAGAAATAATCTAAATCTGTTAAAATCTTACACATGAATGAGGTGCACAGTATACAAAATCCCAATATCCTCGTACATTGCTCTCTATCATATGCCTGTAAGAAGGCCCTTAACACTATACAAAGTCTATGGTGCTAGTGGCCCATTTCCAAGCACATGAAGTTATGTTCATGATAATCTGTTGGAAGGTCAATTTCCATAGCTGTAGAGTGGCTTGTATATCAATCAACAGTGGCAAATTTGCTGGCTAATTGGTCAAGGTTTCTGCCATGTTTTTGACCATGTGGCACTGAAATAGTGAGTGAACCCAGCCATATTGAGTAATGACTTGGTTTGTATTTGTCTCGCTGTTGGTGACCTTTGTGGGTTGGCAAGGTGATGACCTTAGATGTGCACTTTAAAGGGCACTTTTTATTATTATTTTGTATCAAGGTTTAATTAATATTTTGTAATGAGGTTTGGAAGTTTAATTGTTTTCTCTAAGTAAATTTTAGCTTTTTGACAATTTTCACTTAATTGAATGAATTACTGAATAAAATGAATGTGTCAATTTTCTTTGTCAAATTTAGTTGATCCATGTCACAAGGAAGTGATAGCACTAGCGGCCCAAGCTGCAGGATCCCTGAGCACCATTGAGTTTGATGTCAGATTCAACCCTGATATATATGCAGAGGGGGTTGTTCATGCTCCATCAGAAGTAAGTGGAGTTATTTTGTCATTCATCTTTTTCTTTCTTTACTTACCGTACTTACTTATTTGGTCTTTTACTCACAAATGATGAATTTCAAATTCAAGAAAAATATTTTACAGTAATATGTAGACTGTTCATCCAAGTTTTAGACCGTTTTCTGTTTTTACCCTAATCCTATGCTCACAGCTCGCTTCGCTTTGGTTTGGGGTAATTAAAGGCCTGTCTATGACTTAGACAAGTAGACTGTAGGATATGGAAGTACAACTCTAACAGGAATTTCAATGTTAAAAATATGTTGTTGGATCTTGTAAAAGCTAGAAACATCAGGTTTCATAAATAACTGATCAATATTCCACTGACACCGTATAATTAAATTATAATGTTTGTATTATATTGAAATAATTCTTGCCTCTGTTCATTGAAGTATTTAAACGCTTCATATCACAATCACATTCATTACTAAATGAATGAGTCGAGTTGTACAACAAAGTGTCTGCCGAGGTCTTACGTATTGAACTGTACCTGTCATATGAAGTGAAGACACTGATAGTTCTACAATGAATGCTAGATATTTTCCGCAAATGCTCATTTCCTTTATATGTGAGATGTCCAACCTCCTTTCCTCCATTCGTCTTCCGTATCTGTAAAATCTCTCCTCCATATCTCTCTCCAAGGCTGAAACGATGATCAAACAGAAGAAGCTGCTGAAGGATGCTGCCCGCTTCATTATCGCTGTCCAGATACCAACGTTTGTAAGTGGCATTCCTCGGATAATTAAGATTTCTTATCATCTAGACATCTAGGCTTTGTCTAAAGAGCACTTCCTCATAAGCTCAGTTTATTAAAGTCATGTCTTGTTATATTTGATGTAAAGGGGCATTCATAATTTTCAAAATTTTCAAGAGCATGTAGACTGTATGTGAGAGGGTGGAATGGTTATACTGCTGTTCACACTTTAAAGGTAAATGACATGATTGGGGGTAGTCCTCAACTTAAGCTGAAAGTATTCTAGAATCAAGTAAACTATACAAGGATTCTCCTGTGAAAATCGTGTAGTCAAACGTTGGCTCATTCTAAAATAACTAATGTCAATATAACTCGTGGCAGGCAAACCTGTTGTGTAGCTCTCTATGGCTTGTTATATCTATCTGGGCACGAAAGAATTACAATACTAATATGTTCATGCTTAATTCTTCTTAAGTAAACAAAGTAGAGACAAATCTTTCTAGTTGTGAGATCCACTCCTGCTAGTGTATAGTTGGTATATATTTCAACTCATTTGGTTCTTGAGGCATTTTCAAGTGTTCCCAATCATGTCAGTAACCTTTATTATTCAAATATTGCATCAGTTGTTTTGGGACATGATTGTTTAAGGTGCCAAATTTACTTGGGGCCATGTTCTTTCTTAACTATGGTATTTAATTCTGTCATAAGGGGAAAGGAGGTAGATCAAAACATTTTTAAAGTTAATTTTTTTTGGGGGGGGTAGGGGGTGGGGATGTGATACTAAAAAGTGGAATCTTTGCTCGATTGTGAAAATGTTGACAATTGTGAACAACACGTAACAGCGAATGAGCTAAACAGTAGAAGCTCTTCTAGTCCCAGATGAGCAAATATTTGATGATCAAAGGTCGTGTCTTAGAATGTAAAAGATCTTAGTCAGCAGAATAATTGAAATTCACCACAGGTTTTCCTGCCATGTCATGATGATGATCAGTTTATGGTAGTTTACAAGAAATCATGTGGAAAATGTAATGATGTGTCATGTATCATTATATTATTTTTGACTCAAATATTTGACAGAGTGTAGACTATTATAATAGTGTGCACACCTAGCATTGTGCATTGTTGTCTTGCAGTGCAAAATATCTACATCTACAAATTAAATGGAATTCTGTTTTTCTCTCTTACACAGTCAAACTGGACATTTCCTCGTATCTTACAAGTTATATTGAATTTAAAAAAATAAATAATGAGACGTGTGTTAGCTTGGATGTTTGAGAGAGTGTATGCTATCACAGTGGTACATCCATACCGTAGAAATATATCACCTTTTTATGGGATGGTAATAATGTTTGCTTTTTCTTGCCAAATTCCTTTCATTCCACTTGTGTGAAATATTTGGTAATTGAGACTGAAATGCCTCTATTTTTGTTCACAGATCCAAGAATGTAAGGACCACAGTTTAGCTCCTTTGGATGGTCACACACTGGTAGAAATGCTGCATCAAAGGTAATTAAGATAATATTTCCCTCCCCTCCCCGACCCCCAGCCCCACCCCCACTCCCCACAAAAAAAAAAGAGAACAGCTCTGTGTTTTACCCTTGAGTAACATTTTCTCCAAAATGGTAATCAGTCACCAAACCATTCAGAGTGCAAAGTTTCAGAGAATTCTCAAATTTCATTTTGATGTCAAAACATTAATATTATATTCTCATCTACTTACAATGTAGCTGTTGGAATGATCAGTGATGGGAATTAGCTAACCCAATCAATAACTCAATTCCCACATGTTCATTTCCAAAGTTCATTTCAAACTCAGTCATGTGTTTTCTGTGTGATATATTATTGCAGTTCGGAATGATATTGAGGAGAAAAAATATACTTTAAATGTCAACATTGGTGTTTTGGCACTAAATTTATCCTATAGATATTGAAAGATGACAGATATACCATCACACATCATTATTAAGTTTGTGTAATAGTTCAGGATTCCCAGTCCATCATGGAAATCAGGGAAAATTATTTTACTTTTTTCCAGTCAGGGAAAAGTCAGGGAATTTGATAAAAATACCTCAAATCAGGGAAAAGTCAGGGAATTTTGATTGGCCCAAAAATCGAAAGTAGTCAGACTCTGTTATATTTTGTTGCATATCAAGACAACATGCATTGGATGACTGAAAACATAGAAAACATGTGAAACTGGAATTGAGTTGAAATAATTATCATGGAATTTTGAGACTTCATCAGGGAATTTTGTTTTCTTGAAATGCTGGGAACCCTGTAGTTGTGCAAAGTAATGTGAGAGAAGTTATTTGATATATAGGTCATATACCTGTCTGCTGTAATTATTGACATATGAAGCAGAGATTTCTGAATCTAATAATAAATATTCCTCTTCTGTTTCTCTGACTACAGGGGCATCAATGTGCGATACATCGGCATGATTGCAGATAAAGTAGCGAACTATGAGCCTTTGTCGTACCTCTATGTAAGTAATTATTGCAATAACATTTTGTACTGTAGTTAAAAAAAAATCACAAACAGTTGCTGTTAAGATGTTTGTAAAAAGTTTAACCTATTATCAAATGCACCATTCAGCTCTTCAGGTGATGTGTTTTTACATCAGCATGTTTTTATGATGTGTACCACTGAAAAGAATTCAGTGGTCTTCTTTTAAGTCATTGTAAAAATAAGTACTTTGCGAGTTGAGTTTTGGCCTAGATCCATCAGGGAAATTTTCCATTGGATTAGCTAGTTCATTTGTGGTTCGTAATACCTAAATCATCTAGGATTACCTGTATTTTATCAAATCTACTTTAGGTAGATTTCATATTTTGGTAAGCATGGCAGAGTTTACTACATGAATGATGGTGTATTGAGTAGTTGAATCTGTCTCTTCCCATTTGCTGTTTAGATATGTAAATATTGCTTTGAAGACACTGTATAACATTGTGGAAGAGCTGTTTAAAAAATTGTCAAACTTTGCTATCTGACATATCTGACGGTGTTTGAATGAATAAATAAACACCCTAGAACACAAAAGTTCATACAGTTATGCTGTCACTTGTAAAATATGTACAGATGAAAATTGGCACATGAATTATATTTTGCCGATGAAAATTCTGCAACACAGCAGTCTATTGGGGGGGGGGGACTGGAATGATATCCCGATGCTTTTTACTTTATTGAAGTACTTAAAGTTTATTTTGAACTGCAATTTTTTTCAGGGCTTCATTTTAGGACCTTATCAGAGACATTAGTAGCATAGGGAATCATGGAGCTCGCAGTTTTTAAAATGGAAATGTTGTTATACGATGCCTGTAAATGAAGTTTTGATGAACAAACATTTGTCCCTGTTTTCGTCCACAGCGTATCGTGATAGCGGAGCTGATCTGTCGTTCTGTCAAGCATCTCTTCAAGGCCTACATGCAGGGTATCGCCATGACCAGCCTATCAGCAGCCATCAGCCACTTCCTTAACTGCTTCTTGTCATCCCACCCTAACCCTCTACCTCCCAAAGGAGATGATGAGGTGAGTGAAAAAAAAATGATATTTGTATATGTTGTATTATAGTCACATGATCATAGTTTCCGAGTTGAAATTCCTTTCGAATGTTCAACACCCATAAGATTAAGACTGCCAACTTCTTCTTTTTCCTGTTTTCGGTGATCTGTCAAATTCACTTTTATCTACAAATCGTCTTTATTGTCATGTTAAGGGTTCCATTCTCAGACTGTGCTTTTAGGAATATTCATGTATATGCCAATTCTGAAGTGTTTATGTCTCTATGATTAAAGATGTAAATTTCGCATGATATTGTTAAATGTCAAATCTTCATAATTTTTCTCATTCATAGTTGAGCAACGGACACCACAAGAAGAAGAAGAACAAGAAGAGGATTAGATATGTTCTGGCCCTTGGACAAGGTTTGTGTTAATTTGCAGATTTCTCTAAACCCAAATATGTAACAAAGTTTATGGTTTTCAAACTGTCTTGGCGAAAGAAAGGAGTAGAAGGAAATACTAACAGCCAACCCTGTCTTAACCCTAAATAGACCGAGGGGGGGGGGGTGCTAAATTAGTCCCCATCAGATCTCGGCTGTGGATCGCGCGATTGCTGCGAAAAATGTGCATGCACATAGAGCCAGATGTGATCTACAAAACAGTAAAGTTAGATTTTTGAAAAATACCTAATTTCTATTATTTGATAATAAATTATGCTAATTTATGCATAAAATCATATGTAGGGATGAGAGATCAACCACTGGAGGCAAGTTACGTGGTGTTTGTATGTATATATTCTGTTTTAGATTTATTATTGAAATGTTTTAATTCAATTGATTACCATACCACTCTTCAGGCAAAAAGGTGTTGCAGAAGGAAACAGATGTTAAATCAGAGAGTATAATAATAAGTGGTGGTACTTTTAACGTATGAAACAACATTTTGTAAACAAAAATATTTAGATAGATCTATAGATTTATAGATCAAGAAATGATGTTATACGAATGATTACCTGCATTTATTTATGTGCCAGTGGCATGAAGCTGATATTGATAGTATATAGATTCTTGAGTCATTTTCTGTGTACTTCAAGCAGTATATCTTTGTTATTACATCATAGCCAAGAATGAGAAAAATAGGCAGAAATGAACAATACATAGTAATTAACCATGAAGTAGTGTAGTCACTTTGATTATCAGTGGATTTTTTTTTTATTTACCAGATAACACATCATGGGCCAGCCTCACACCGTCAGACTTGTGGAGTAATATCAAATCGGAAACAAAGGACTATTTTCATTACAAGCTTCAATGGTAAGTCATCTCCTGAAAGATGGAAATTCTTGGGCTGTCTAATCTTTGTATGGGTAACTTTATCATAGTTAAATATATCTTAATGACATATGTTTGGTAGATTGCAGTATAATGAAAACTATTAAAGTGATAACTAGATCATACTGGTTCATTACGAGATACAATAGCCTCCTGGACCTCGTAAGCATTTAATGTCAGTTAAACTGTATTATGCTACTGTATGTAAATGTTTATTTTATGTGTAGAGGACGTCAATATCATTTACAGCATCTGTCATTTATTATTGCTGTCATATTTTCATCTTAGTGCTTATGTAATGTTCGTCGTTCATCATCATTAATTTAAATTTATGTTAAATTTAAACATTCTATAATTTAAATTGTTGAGTAAAGTGTTGTCTGTGAATGAAAATAAAGGTGGTATTAGTCTTCAGACTTTCTGTAGCAATGTTTTACATGAAAAATAAATGAATGATTAAAATCATTTATTAATTAATTATTAGTTTGTACATGTATGTAATATTAAAAAACAAAAAACTTTACTAATTAAGATGAAAATAGTTTTCAGACTTTCTGTAGCAATGATTTACTTGGAAAGTAAATGAATACTTAAAATTATTTATCAATTAATTAAGATGAATATAGTTTTCAGACTTTCTGTAGCAATGTTTTACCTGGAAAATAAATGAATAATTAAAATCATTTATTAATTAATTATTAGTTTGTACATGTATGTAATATTAAAAAACAAAAAACTTTACTCTGTAAATTCTAGTTTTCAGACTTTCTGTAGCAATGATTTACTTGGAAAGTAAATGAATACTTAAAATTATTTATCAATTAATTAAGATGAATATAGTTTTCAGACTTTCTGTAGCAATGTTTTACCTGGAAAATAAATGAATAATTAAAATTATTTATTAATTAAATATATTTATTGATAAAATATACAATTAGTTTGTACATGTATGTATTATTAAAAAAAAAAATCTTTACTCTGTAAATTCTACTTTACCTCTCTATTGTCATTTCTAATGTTACAGTGACAGCGTCGATTCGGCCACCGAGCGATACAACCTTCAGAAGACCACCCTCTTACGAGAGGTCTGCCGGAAGACGGGCATCCAGCTCCTCCTGAGGGAATACGACCTGGAGTCTAAGAACAAGGCCCCCTTCAACGAGAACGACATCCTGAACATGTTCCCGAGGGTCAAGCACATCAACCCGACGGCGTCCGACGCCTATCACTTCTTCCAGAGCGGCCAGACAAAGATACAACAAGGTGGGTGGACCTGACATGTTGCACGAACTTTTTGGAGACTAAGAACGAGATAACTCGGGCTGGGGTCTATGGAGAATGCGTGCTGAAATCAATTTGTCCCTAACTGGTTAATAAACAGCTTTTATAGAGTAACTTTGGGTTTGCTTTGACGTTGTGTAATAGTGTGTCATCATGATCGTGTTCATCTTGCTGGTGCTGGTTGCCATTCTGTGAGTTTCTTCTTCATCTGTTTTCTTATCTTGTAGATAAGTGCCCTGCCCATCTGCATTGCATTTCTTTAATATTTTGCTATGATATCGTTGACTTTTGTTTTCTGTTTCGTGTTGGTGTGTTTCACTTTGTTTTGTAATGTCAAATTGAGCATTCTTCTTTCTATAGCCCCCTGTGTTGTTCTCAATTTCTGTTCCATTTCTTTAGTTATGG
The DNA here is from genome assembly GCA_001188425.1 of Eucidaris tribuloides. NCBI lineage: Eukaryota > Metazoa > Echinodermata > Echinoidea > Cidaroida > Cidaridae > Eucidaris > Eucidaris tribuloides. Next base: position 9,669 of record JZLH01S0393751.1, on the reverse strand, counting down.
ACCAGGTTTCTGCTCCATATTTCATTGTTGTTAATATGCAGTATTCAAATATTCTTTTTCTAATTGAGAGTGGTATTTATTAATTTCTTGTACGTATTAAAACATCTTTAATCCTGCCTTATCCTGTTCCATATAACACTGTCTCATATGACTTCTAATCCAGACAGGAGGCTTCAGGGAGGGTTTTGAACTCATCAGCAAGGCCCTGAACTTCTTCAACAATGTGTACGACCCCATGCACCTGTAGATCGCGGCCTGTATGCGGACCCTGGCCCGTTTACACTACCTGATGGGAGAGCAGAGCGAAGCCATCAAGACTGTTTTTAATGTTTACATATAACACTGTCTCATATGACTTCTTACCATTACAGGAGGCTTCCGGGAGGGTTTTGAACTGATCAGCGAGGCCCTGAACCTCTTCAACAATGTGTACGGCCCCATGCACCCGGAGATCGCGGCCTGCATGCGGACCCTGGCCCGTTTACACTACCTGATGGGGGAGCAGAGCGAAGCCATCGAGATGCAGCACAAGGCTGTCATGATGAGCGAGAGATGCAATGGTGTAGACCACCCTAACACTATCACAGAATATGTAAGTACATGGAGATGGTTGGGAGAGACATTGATAAACGACTCGCCCTGTATATTTATCTGTGAGGTCACCCTTTAACAAGAATGGAGTCGAGGCCAAATTTTGCCAGTCTTGGCCTTGGCCTCGGACTGAGTCACATGTACAAAGTCTACGTGAAAAATATTTTTCCAGCGGCCTCGTGACTTGAAACAGTCGGCCTCGACTCCATCCCTTACCTTTAACTTTCTGGAACTTGATTTACTCGTTAGAAATGTTTGGCTGTTGAAAGTTTGGGGTCTATGTGGGTATAAAGAACATGTGATTTGTAGAACTTCCTCCTGAAATCTGAAAATTACATAATTAACTACTTTTATAGCTATATTTGCTTAACACACTACTTATTAATTCATGCCACAGTGGTGTTATTATTTGATTTTCTTATAAAAAAACAAACTCATCTTTCAGTGGAAATTTAAATTTATTAGCATTTGGGCTCAATATTTTGAAGACTTCTACAATTAAATTTGAAATTGAAATTAATGAGATGCATCGTTTGTAGAAATATTTTCAGTTTTGTAAAGGGATGCAAATTTTCAAAACTTTAAATATCTAGTACCAATGTATGCCCTCCAAATTGGCACCTCTTGAAGTACTATTGTCTTTGCTAATTTATACTCTTGGTTGAAGGCATGGCAGCCAGCAGTAGCAGTGATTTCATGTAATGGGGAGGGGGGGGGGGGTGGAGCGGCGAAAGAAACAATGCCGAAGTCGAAATAATTATACCCTCATGCGGGGAAAAAAGTGTGTGTCACAAACTGTTGTCATTGTTAAAAAGTGGAAAGTGTAGAATTGTAATCCCCCCCCCCCCCCTGTTTAATCATTTATTTCCATCACATTTATCCTTAAACAGGTTTGTAGATACAAAATCTATCAAAAATACTAATGAAATAGAAAAAAATGTATTCAAGCTTCAAAAATCCAGGGGGGTTGGGATGATCCCCATAGAAAAAAATCAAAAGAGGAGGGAACATCCCCCCCCCATAATTGTGCCATGTTTAAAGGTATTGGCTAACATTTACCACAGTTAAAAAAAATCTGAGCACATGATTCCCCATGCTTCCATTGTCTTTGATAGAGTCTAAAAATGATGCCCTGAAAAAATTGTATTTCAAAATGATTATTTAGTGCTTTAAAAAGTGAAAATCATAAGTTGGTCGGATTCACCTGCCCATTTTCTCCATAGACTTACAGTGTGTAGACCTACGCTATTTAAACTCGCCCGAGTTTTAATTGTTTATTCATGCATAACTTGCCATTGGCAGTGTAACTTTCCAAGCTTTTTTTATTCTAGGTGTTTATTTGTCCATATGAACACTACATGTAGTTCAGATATCAAAATTTGACAATTTTTTAAATGGAAGCTCCACAATGTTAGCCTATCACTTTAACGAAACTAGTGATTTTCATTTCTTCATATAATTTGGATGACTAGTATGTCAAATTGTTCTCAATGCCTTGTAACTTTCTTCCCATCTTCTCCCAGATGCATCTGGCCTTGTACAGGTTTGCAGCAGGTCAGGCTGTCAGTGCCCTCAAGTTGATGTACAGGGCTCGCTACCTCACTCTACTCATCCATGGAGAGGATCAACCCTGAAATGGCCCTATTTGATGTAAGAAATCCATCGGCTTTCACCGTCATTTTTTTATTCTTTTACAAAAGTGTCAAAAACAATATAAAATTATATTAGATGGCTAGTACAGTTCCGAAGATGTGATTGCGTCACAGCTCGTCACCATGATACACTTTGCTAGGATCGGAAAATGTTATATTTTCACAGCGCGTTATATTTTCCCAGCCGAATATATTTTTCGAACGTCTGCGCCCTCGTACGGTTTAATACGACCAATGCGTCTGTGTGTGTGTGTGTTGGCTATGGAGAAAGCTTTGTGCGACGCAAACGCTGAAAATGTCTTTTCACCTTAAAAATTGACATAATTGGTCAAACTGATATTTACTTCCAAATGGAAATGAAGAAAAGACACTGTCTTTCAGATCCATAACAATTTTACGGACAGCGCAGGAATGATTTGGTGTCATTTTGTAGTAAATGTTCATGATTTTCGGCCATCGGCGTAACTTTCATCAACACCGTGAGATGCGCGTGACGTCACTACGTGTTGTGCAATCGATAATGCAATCGGTATCGTCTGCTAAAGTGAGCTCTTTGTTGGTTTTCTTTCCTCAACACCAACACGAACTTGAAATCACCACTGTAAGCGTAATCAAGGCCATCTAATATAACTGATATCAACTGGTAGGGGGTGTAATGTTAACATCTTTGGACGCCAGTGAGTTATATTTTCCCTCGTGATCATATTTTCGCTCAGCGCTGCTGTGCGTTCTGGAAAATATAATCTTGGCGAAAATATAACTCCCTGACGTCCAAAGAATGTTATATTACACCCTGTACCAGTCAATATCTGTATAATATTTAGCAATTTCATACAATACAATAATATTTAAGACATGTTTTCTGTTTCCTGTCCGTATGTGTGCCCACAATGCTAAAAAGAAAATCAGATATTTTTGGTTAGTTTTGGAGATGTTGTGAAAGAAACAAATAGAGCAAACTTCATATATTATATAAGTGTTTTCTAGGAAAGACAGAGTGAATTGTGACTTTTCAAATTTTGTACGGAACAGATGTAGGCAAACATGCTCTATATACTGTCATCCATGTGTCATGTACATGTGTTCAGATATTGAATCACACACATGCACAATCTAAGGTAAACTTTACTGCAAAACTGCATTTTGTGCGAGTCATCTCGCTCCATGTATTGGGGTCTGTGCAGAATGCATGTCATCTGGAATCT
>JZLH01S0393750.1:69642-80517 GCA_001188425.1 Eucidaris tribuloides | reverse complement strand
ATGGTATTCGATCCCTATTGCATGTTTCTTCTGACCGAAGTGTCTGAAAATATTTATGATAAAAATAGTAAATCAATCAATAACAATCAATAATCAATTTATTTAGTTAGTGTAATTAATTCATACATGCATGTGATTCATTATTTTATTAGATATATTTAACGACGATGGATTATCAAGCGAAATTTGTATTAAATTTTTAATGACAAAGATTTGCAATTAAATTATAAGTAGGGAAACCACTAATTGAAATTGAACGAAAGGCCGAGGGAAATGGTGCTTTCAAACACCCCCACATGCACTTTTACGAAAGAAATCATAATATTTCCAATGAGCTTAGTACGCGCCAATGGTTTGGCTCTTGCCTCTACAGATACTTGCGAAACCAAGTTTGAGGTTCATCACTAATTATCATTTTCATTTTTTTTTCATTATCCCAACAAAATACAACAAAGTATAAGGTATGTACATGTGTATATGAAGATTGAAGAACATAAACAACGAAGAATAATTAAATATGTACAGTGACATTAACAAGTACATGATCTGCGTACATTCATACCATACACAGAATTATATACAGCGAAAAATAGATATACTGCACCGTTATACTAACATAAGAATTTGCCAATGCTTGTGTAAATGCATAGTATTTTGCAGTTATGATTGAAAAAAGAAAAAAAAATAAACGAGAACAAAATAAGAGCAAAACAAACACACGTATAGTGAAAGAAAGGGTGAAATGTTGGAACCGTACTGAAGCCATGCTTGTAGTCTGTAGGCCTCGTTTGGTTCTTTATCTGCTATTCGTTCGGACAATAGAAACAGTTGATAGTTGGACGATACCGTACAATGACAATACTATAATGGAACAAACAGCGACAATAACAAACAATACAGACAGGAGCAGAGAGCAAAAAAGGAAAAACAGTAGAGAATATGAGAAAGGGCAGGAGAAACAACGAATTCAAAACTATAAATGCCAGTTTCTAAGTTTGATGAAATAATAGAAGCACGGTCAAAAAATTTAGGGCGAGGGTAACGAAACTGATAGGAATTATAAATGAATTTGAGATGCTATCTGACTGTCAGGCAGGATTGCATCCACTATCATTTATTATATATTCTATATTATTTAAAGCATTGTTTGCAACTAAATGTTGTATAGGCATTGATTAAAGATTTCTTTAAATTTCTTTTAAAAGTGTATACAGTATTAGCTCCGCTATTTCTGGTGATAAGGAGTCCAAAATTTGGGTCCACTTTCGTAAAAATTATGGCGAATAAAGTTCGGTGTGCGGGGAGATGATAAAAAATGGGTCTTGTTGATGGTAACTATGGTATTGGTCGTTTGTTGAGAACATATTGTGAAATACCTTGGCAGCTCCTTCTATTTAGCTGAACATGAATACGCCAAGATTCAGACTGTAGATATCATTGACTTAAGAATACGTTACTTTGAAAAAGGAGTCTGTATCGCTCTATATGAGTGACAAAATTATCCGCATTGCTTTCTTTTATTAATAAATCTTTTGTATTGGAGTGGCCATGGAGTTTCCCCAGGCTAAGATGCTTAGTTAGGTATGGTAATACAAGGTTGAATATAAAGGTAAATAGAACATTTTGTGGTAAATACCATTCAATTATTTATAATGCCAATGTCCTCGAGATAATTTTGCAAGTATTATTAGTGTGAGGCTTCCATGATAATTATCGTCGAGGTTGACACCTAAAAAATTAATCTCAGATACTTTATTGAATAGTATATGTCAAAACATGATATCTCCAGGAATGTTACTAATAGAATTGCCAAAATCATTATAATTGTTTTTGTAGGTTGAGAGAAAGTTTGTTAGATTTTATCTCCTGTTTCTGATGCGTGTTTAAGCTCATTATTTAGTGTGTCGATTAAATAATTTGGATTTCGGTGTGAAAAGAAAATACTAGAGTCATCAGCAAAATGAGAAATGACAAACGGGGTAGGATTTGTGAAAATCATTTATATATAAAAGAATAGAGAGGGACCTAGCAGAGATCCCTGGGACGCCGCAATTAATATTGCGGCTGGATGAAATTTTTATTTCGGATTAGATCTTTGGATAGATACGAATTGTCGTCTGTTTTTGAAGGTAATTCGTGAACCACTCCAAGGCTTTTCCTCTAATTCTATAATAAGAGAGTTTTATATAAGAGTATATCATGATTTATAGTATCGAAAGCCTTGGAGAAGTCCAGGAACACTCCGAGGGTATGGCAATGTTGGTCGGAGGCTTGGGTTACTTTATTAATGAGGGTGAGAATGGCATGTGTAGTGTTGTGTTTTTCCCTAAATCCAAATTGAAAATCAAAGAATGTATTATGGTGTTGGAGAAAATCGATCGTTCGGGAGTATACGACCTTTTCAAGAATGTTTGATAGACAGGTCAATAGCGAGATAGGTCTGTAATTACTTGTTTCCTTTTCGTCACCCTTTTTAAAGATGGGGATAACCTTAGCTAATTTCATATCATCGGGGACAATGCCGGTACTAACGGAAAGATTAAAGGGGTACTCCGGGCCAGGTTCAAATCATATTCACCAGATTGCTAAAAATATACTCTTTTATAATATATGTTTTTTGTTAAAATTAAGAGGCCCAATTATTTTAATTGATTTTTCAAATTTGCTAAAACCGTATTCTGGTACGAATCTGTATACTCCCAGAATGCAATGCGCAGCTTTTTTCGTGACGTAGCATCCCCACCTAAGCTGCAAACTCTGAATTTGCTAGCAGCGTTAGCGCAGAAAGAATATACGGCCGCCGGCCCGCGCTCGGCCGGCCTTCCAACACAAACTATGTCCTCAATCATCAAATTATACACAACAAACTCACCACACGTTCTCTTTGATGTCAAGATTTTCGAACTTTATTCCAAAATAAATTCATCTTCGATTATTCTACGCAGTCCTGCCAACCAGATTCAGAGATTCAGAGTTTGCAGCTTAGGTGGGGATGCTACGTCACGAAAAAAGCTGCGCATTGCATTCTGGGAGTATACAGATTCGTACCAGAATACGGTTTTAGCAAATTTGAAAATCAATTAAAAATAATTGGGCCTCTTAATTTTAACAAAAAACATACATTATAAAAGAGTATATTTTTAGCAATCTGGTGAATATGATTTGAACCTAGCCCGGAGTACCCCTTTAAACACGTGTGCTAATGGTTGTGCAATTTCTAAAATAACATATTTCAAGACGATGTTATTAATGCCATCATGTCCACAGCTCTTTTTGTTATCAAGATTATTTACAATGCTTAAGATTTCTGCCTCATGAACAGGGTAAAAAACAATGAATTGGGATTTGGTTCGTTTAGATAATCTGTGAAATGTAGATTGGAAGGGGGGATGTTATTGGCTAAATTTATTCCGATGTGGGAGAAATAGTTATTGAATGATTCCGCTATGGCACAGGGCTCTTTAAGATTGTTACCATTGGAGTTTATTTCAGAGATCTGCTGTTTGTCTTTGTTTTTATTCAATATTCTATTTATAACGTTCCATGTTTGTTTTTGAAATTATGTAGTTGCCTACTAAAGTACATCTTCTTTTCTCTGCGTAGTAAGGATGTAAGACTATTTTTATAAGTTGTGTACCTTCTTTTAGACAAATCAGTTGGGTTCGTCTTATATTTGTAATATAAATTATTTTTCCGATTTATAGATCTCAAAAGGCTTTTAGTCACCCAAGGTGACTTTGGAATTTTTTTAGAGGAACGATATTTTTTACATTGTAACGGGATATTTTCATCAAATTTCGTGAGGAAAGTTTCCATAATTTTTTTAAAGGAAATGTTTGGGTCCTGACAATTATAAACATCAGACCAATCGGTTTGATTTAAACTTTCTTTCAGTCTAAGTAAATTGTCGTTGCTATAATGGCGTTCATACACTTTCTGGGAGGAACGTGTGTCATTGTTTGCAGGGATGTAACCAAAAATGGGGAAGTGATCAGAGAGATCAGAAAGAATAATACTAGATTGGGGAAAGGTTGCACATTAGTAAATATGTTATCAATTAGGGTTGAAGTTTGTTCAGCAATTCTAGTGGGTTTGGTTATCAGGGGAAAAAACGATTCGGTAAGGAGGACATTCAGAAATTCTTGAGTAAAAATGTTTGAATCATAATTTAGAAGATTGACATTAAAATCGCCCATGATGAAGCAATCCTTCTGTTTAAAAATTTGTTTGGATAATAATTGTTGTAAGGCTTCTATAAATTCATTTTGGTTCGATTGCGGAAGCCTGTAAACGGTTCCTACCAGTATATTTCTTTTACCGGGAATACTAATTTCAATAAAGCCGTTTCCAAAATTGGAGACGTGCAAAATAGCTCTCTAATAGGGGTGAAGTTCAAGTTCCGGGAGACATACAGGGCAACACCACCTCCAGGTTTGTTGATTCTATTGTTAAAAATTAACTCATATCCAGGGAGGGTGTATATTGACGAAGGGACATCAGTAAACCACGTTTCAGTTATACCAATAACGGACAAAGAAAATTTGAAATCTTCGAGCAAGATACGAAGTTGTTCGAAATTGCTATTCATGCTTCTAATATTGCAGTGGAAGAGAGAAAAATCGTTACGAATGGTTGTAGGATATTGGTGGGTGAACTGACTAACTGTGTTATATTTTGACGTAGGATATTGACCACAAGAGTCATTCGGATCAAATGAAAAGTCCAAATTATCAACTTGAGAGTTCATAGCCTCGACAATATTTTCGCCATAATTAATGTCGTTACTTGGGGGTCCTGAAGTTCGAGGCTCGGTTAAACAGTAGAAATCATCGTCATCTAGAAGGTGAAAAGGAAAATCAATATTTTGAGCCATTATAATCTATATGAAAAAATAGTGGCGTAAGATGTTTGGAGTTGACATTGTAAAATAGGCATTCGTTGAATCTCCTGAAGGACAGATACGCACAAAATAATACACAATACACAAATACATAAAACAAACACAAACATGGGACAGGTAAGAGAGAAATGCTGGTGACAGAGGTGAAAACATGTCCAAACTATGGCGATGTTCCGGACAATGATTATGTGCAAGGTTACGTGACGGATACGTTCTGTATCAGCGATGAATGATACTCTGCAACAGAAAGAGGTATAGAATTAACAGTATGTAGCCGAGGCTATTATGACACAGATGTTCCGTTTATGGGAGAAGTTACACCTGCAGGTGCGCAAAGTTAAACTATTATGGAGTCCATGGAGGGAAGAAGAAAATGACGAAAACACAAAAACAACAAGTTAAAGGAGTTAATTGGAAAAAAGCATTAGGTTGCAATTTGCAAAGAGAATATGGCTGCTTTCTGTATAAGTCTATGAATGATAGTATATATGTGATCAACTGATGCAGGCTGACGAAAACACTTTGATTTCAACTGATTTTTACATAAAAAAAATTAGGTCTACGTATTTGACAGAAATTACATCTAAGGGCAATTCCACAGGTTGATGGACAAACCAAGCACTACATAAATTGGCTATATCTCAACACGTGTTAAATTTTACTGGTTTGATTGGCTATGATTCATGAAAAAACAATGGGGTCATCATTTCTACCCCAAATTTTGCTTCTCTAATGCTGCCTTCTAGGAGAATCAGCAACCATACACAATATGCCACATGTGGGATTAGGCTCCACCTACTGTGAATGAATCGAAGTTTTATGAAAAATTATTATTTTTTCTCCAGTTTTTTCCATGAAGTGGTTTTAAGCATATAATACTGCAATGATAAATATATTGCTTTTCCAATAAAAATCTATTTACGTGAAGATAACCCAGAAAATATGTCTTTGGACAAAATGTAACGTGAGTAACCGTAACGTGAGTAACCGATGTTCTGGTAATTTATGCAAAAATAGGGTAACCCACTACATTTTGCGTATAGTCAGTTTGTGACTCTCTATCACAGTGCTTTGATAAGGGTACAACTTTTCTGAATGAGAGCTCCACATGAGGAAATTTTTCATTTAAGTCCTCCTTACATTTTATGCATGTCCAAATTCTGTAACGTGAGTAACCGAGACATTTCAATGATTTTTATACAGTTTAATTTAATTTCTCAAATTTTTATTTTGTACTGATTAGAAGCAACATGTATGCTTTGTGATGGCATAAAGACTTTAAGCTATCTACCATTAATAATACTGCAAGTGAATCAAAATGCCTTCAAATATAACGTGAGTAACCGTGGAATTGCCCCTAACACAATTTATCAATTCATCGTGCATTCAACAATTACTCTTAAATCAGTACTATATACTTATTATACAATCCATAGACAAAAAAATATGTACATACGGGAAAGATGTGGGATGAAATTACCGACTGTTCATATACCTACTGTATTGCTTACATACGTATTCTTCTTGGGTATACGCATAGATCCGACCTCGAGTCAATTATAAACTAAACATTGTTGTAGGATCATTTGCATATACGAGGAACACTTTTATTTACTTGTGATTAGAGAGACAAAAGACTAAAGGCAACCCTGCATTACAAATATGTACACATTTTTTGAGATATCGGGCCGTATGCATAAAAAGTAGCAATTACTTGTAAGGAATTGCTTCAAGCACCAGCAATTGGTTGTCAAGCAAAACGAAGCTCATGCAACAGGTGAAAGAAATTGCTTGAAAACGTATGCATGAAAAGAACCTTTTCCTTGTTCTGACAAGAATTTGCCTGGATTTTTTCAAGCTCCTCAATACCAGCTTGAGCGCTTTTGCTTAATTATGACATTCGAGTTTAAAACATGCCCATGCTCGCGTTTAGACCAAACCAAAGCTGCACAAAAGGAGAATAAATCAAGAAATACTTTTTCTGCTATATCAAGAAAAAATTTGGGGGAAAATATTTCAGGAAGGGTTTAAAAGATTTAACTCATCCTGGAGGTACGTTGCGTCTTTCAAATGTATTTATGTACGTTGACCGCGAGTTGTGAAGATAGGAGGCTTCTTCCCATACGTATTCGACTCGTGCGGATCTGGCCTTTTGTTGTTGTTCGCACCGCCGTGACGTTGCTATTGTATGGTTGTGGAGATCTTGTAGGAATTGCTGAACGAATGGCAAGAAAACGGTTTAAACACAAGCAAAATGTTATGCATACGAAAAAAAAAGCAATCGCTTGAAATCCATCTTTGTCTTGAAGGACGTTGGCAAGTGTTTTTTTTTATTATATACGGTCCATTACTTTCATGGGAGCAGAAAGGCGGGTTTCGTATAATGTATTAAAATATTACGCGGAGAGGAGAAGAATTTCATGTCACGAAAGATAACTTCACTAATGTATACAAATTTATGGATGTTTCTTTATTTGACCATCGAGGAACGATTCTACTGATATTTCTGGAGTGTGGTTGCAATCAATTTGCATATTCTTGTTTTGTCATACCAGACAAACCTGCAAACCTCGGGCAAACTATCAGGTTGTCAAGAACAACCTTGTTTAAAATGTTTTTGCAGGCAAGCAAGAATCTGTGCTTGCAAGCAATTCTAATTTTTATGCATATGGATTCAAGCAAAAGGCTAGAAAAAGCAATTACTTTTTTTATGCATACGGCCCATCGTCGTGCAGTCGGCAAAGATCCACCAGCAGGTGCTCCAATCATAAGGGGGTCATCAGCCAATAACTGAAAAAAATTAAAATATTGGCTTATTCTCCCCGCCTACAAATAAATAGAATGATCTGGAAGATCACAAGCAATTTAACCACATCCCACATACCAAGCAAGCCCAAGTGGATTTCGAGCCAGAAACAGCCCACTGTCAACACTCCGACTTCAGGAGCTCCCGCCAGCGACCCTCCACCAACCGCATGACAAATACTTAGTTATTAATAATTAAACATGTATAAATTCATGTGTTTTTTCACACATACACCGAAAGAAGTAAGTATGGTGGTAGTAAAGAAAAAAAGACGCGCCGAAGAGCTAGAGTCGTATTAGAGTAATAACACATTGTCTGCATGTAGAAATTGGTCAAGCGATGCTGCTCAAATTTGGTAAATGAGAGGCGAAATCAGTGAAGCATGCATAACATGCATGGCACCAAAGGTTGTTGTTCTTGTTATGAGGGACTACGAGTTCGTTTTGACATGTTTGACGGGTGTACTCAGTAGCTCCTAGTTGCAGAGAATTAAACCCTACTTTGTAAACCCACTAAAGTTTAACTGCGAGACAAAATGGCATTACAATAACATTCATGAAGATGCCCTTTTACCTTGTGATAAAAGGTATGTGGGTTAAAGAAAGAAGGGATAGCTGAATAAATAACAGGGAGTTCGTTGTACCTTAAAATTTCACAATGAAGTCACTGTATAATGAATGACATCTATATTGGTAAAAGTTCCCAAAGGGAGTTGATTGAAAAAATAATAATAATAATTTTAAGTGATGATATTTTGATTGTGTACACTCAAATTACGCGAGTGACTTATCGAAGAAATTCTCACATAACACGACCTAAGAGAGTGGTATCAAATGATGCTTTGAAAACACGAGTCTACTGATAGAGCCGGCTGCTGGGATGACAACAAATTTATATTCATTACAATTAAGAACAATATTCGGTGGTTGAAATTTCAACGGAAAGTAGCGCAAGGGCGATGATAAAGCCGGCTGCAATTAATAAATCAGCCGGCCTGACAACCATCCGCCTAATAATTACTTTCTGTACAAACATGTAAGAAGTACAAAGATAAAATAAATGATTCAGAAACTACAGCGTGACATGTTACTTGTAACAAAAGAAGATAGAGTTGTCACAGTTTCCATTCTGAAAATACGTAATACCAGTATATCATATTTCGAAAGAGGTAATTGCATATGATATTGTGAAGTTTATAAATTAGATCTGCTTATGTAACTGAGCTTTCATAAAGAAGAATTGGTTGAATCGTTTTTTTCTCTTAGTATCGCTTTTTTCTCTTAGTATCTGCTACATTGCACTGCATCAGTGTGACTGAAACATAAAGTGAATTACCGTAGAATAAGATATCACTTGTTAGTATAGTCATAGGAAACATCGTAATGAGATGAACTCTTGTTTTCCTTTGGGAAGATATAATACAATATTGAAGATACAGTATTATAGCCATTTAAATGGAATCTGCTCTCTATATTTCGTAAAAAAGTGAAAATGTTCAATCGCCAAGGAGCGAATTCTAAAAAGGGTGAAACTACGACGAACCGAGGCAAGCAAGCATTATCACCGCCCGTCCTAAAGAGCGATGAAGGCGATCACTCAGGGATCCGAGTGATCACCGACACCCCCCCCCAAGGCACATCTTCGTCTCGCACGACCCTCGTGACTGAGCATTCTGTGCTCACCAGTCTTTTATGATTGGGTACAGCGAAAACTATTGTTATTATAAAACATTTTTTTTCCTACAAACAAATTAAAGGCTTGTACAATTTGAACAACATTAAAAACAACTAACTTGTAGCTTCATTTCATAGCGCAGGGGGATATGAGAGCATTGGAAACCACGCGAGTTTCAGAATTCGGAACATAATTTTAACCACCGTAATTATGAACCAACCAAAACACCCACCACCCCCAACCCCCCCCCAAAAAAAAAAAATAATGAAACTGTTTTGCAGTCCAGGATTTTGGCTTCACTATTTCTTCAACTATCTCTTGCCGACGATAATTTTAATATCTTATTATTTCTGTTCATGATGATGAACCCGTGAACCCGGCAGTACATTCGTGAATAGACCAGTTTCGTAATATATGTAACTTTACGCATACCTCTGATAAAGATGCTTTTTGACAACGTGATGGCTTGTCAGACATAGTATACAAATAATGAATGTTTATGAGTTCAATGGTACGAATATTTTCATGAGTTGAAAGATTAAACGTTCCATTCAACGAGGCGAAGCCGAGTTGAATGGACCGTTTAACCTTTCAACTCATGAAAATATGTGTACTATTGAACGAATGATAAAACATTCATTATTTGTTTTATACAACAGTAAGTAGATCTTTATCATTTGATTGGAGGATTGTACGGTATGAAAAAACATAGCCATACATAGGCCAAAATTCTGATACTCTTTCTGGCTGATTCACAATTTCAGCATGTTCAGTGTACCGTCAATGTCTCTGCAGTTTCCTCATTTTAATCTAAATTTCACCGAAATATTTAAATCCTTATTAAAGCAGTGAGTTATGCTCACCGGTTAAACTTCAAACTTCAAACTCACGTACATCACACAGCTAAGTTGGACAGCGCGTGTACAATACGTGTAGCGCACTGCGTACCGTGGAATGGGACGAAAATAGAACCAACATGCACGCAAAAAATATAACCAAAATGCACGCTGCGCTGAATGGAGTAGTTATTCAATATCATGTGACCAACAATCCTCCAATCAAATGACAAGGATCCACTTGGATGTTGTATAACATCAACTAATGTATGCAAGTAGTATATTCAAGTATTGAAAATGTATTCATAAGTACAAGCACCAGAAATAGCTCATCACTAGACTTCGGAAGAGAAAACCTCCATAAATCTAAATACATTGTAAAAGGGTCTATTGTCACGCAGACCACATTATTCAAGTGGCTCTGGCTTGTGAAAATCAAGCTTCTGATATCAAGGTAAATAGCGTGATTGGAAGTGGTCCTCAACATGGGGTGAATCTATTCTAGAATCAAGTAAACTATGTATGGACTCTGCAGTGACAATTTAATGGTTAAATGTTGACTCGTTCTAACTGAACTAAGTATATATATCAAAAATATTCATTGTGATAGACATAATGTGTTGTGTAGCTTCTGTTTGGTCAATTTCTATACAGGGTGG
>JZLH01S0393750.1:55343-69617 GCA_001188425.1 Eucidaris tribuloides | reverse complement strand
CATTTTGTGATGTATTTAAGTTTCAAAGTAATTCGAAATAATTTAAACTGTAATGTAAGGACAAATGGAATTATGTAAGTGATAAATGAAGTTATATAACCCTCTTTTCGATTTGAAATTATAATTGGGCACCCGGTGACGAAACTGAATTTAATTTTACAGAAATCAAAATGCTGCACACATAACATGTATGTCACATGGGTAATGGATTTTGGAGGATGTTTTGGATATGTTTGTGCTTTGTGGGTTAGCACTATATTCATCCTAAATTTCAGAGCGACAAGTTTTTTGGCAATTTCTACAATTTCGTTATGAAATACAGGTAGCTGGTAAAACAAAAAAGATTTATCAGATTTGTACGAATTTACTTCAGTCGTAATATATAATAAGTCTCCTTATTGCAAATTTTAAAGCAATTTTGCACTTTTTTACCTGTGGGTTAGCACTATTTTCATGCTGAAAAGCAAAAAATATTTTTTGTTGTTTTGTGGAAATTTATGTTTAGAAGCATCCCAAGAATCCACCTCGTTCAATAAAGTAGTATAGTTGTGTAAATAATACTTAAATTTAATGAGTGACAAAATTTCCCATGGGATTACGTGTGTATTAATTTCAGGAGAAATAGAGTGGTAACTGATTTTATGTCAGAAATGACATAAAATTTACAACTTTATCTTAATCTTTATTCTCCATATTCACAGAGGGTCATCCTTGATGCTAACTCCTTCATTTGACTAAATTTCAAGACACCTGACCAAAGACCGTGATTTATGGATTTTTTTCAAACTTTAAAAATCGATTATCTCAAAATGACACTTTTGTGGGTTAGCTTTATATTCCGCTGACCCCCTCATTCGGGATGCAATATTGCCCACGCTATAGCTGGTTCAAAGTGAGTTACAGAGGTATATCTCTGAGGTAGCGCAGCCAGGTGAGCGGCTTTGAAGGGGGAAAACATTCATTTTGGGGAAGGGGGGGGGAACAAATATACTCTTGGCAATAAACTCCAATCCATCATGTATTTCTGTTCAGTGTAAATATCAATATAATTTGTTAAATGGCTTTTTTTTTTTAACAATTATGAACCCTAAATTCACCCTAACCTGAGCAGTAAGTTTACTATAGTATTTAGTGCGTTATTGTAGAACTAGGACGGACGACGTGAGGTAAGTGGGCACCAGCAAGCATTAGATTTGCTTATGAAATACGCCAAAAATATATATTTCGGAACATTTCGTGATTATGAAACAAAGCGATCCAATTTAACGATGGAAATACAGATTTAAAGATTTAAAACACACATTCAGATTCATGGGGATGTTGTGTATGTGCGTCTACAAAGAACTTCACCTATTTATTCTCTGACTGTAAATAAAACAAAGAACTATTGACAGAAAACTGTCAACTTAAATGGAATGTATTCTAAGAAATTACACATTCTTTGCGATACACTAAATAAAGTTGACTGTTAATCTTTTGTGACAAACTTGTCGGTGTCGGTGTTTGTACAGTTGCGACACAAAACCAGCATTAATTTCTCTCATTAGTTTTTTTTATAACTTCCGAGAATAAATTGGTAATACAAAGGAACTGAGGAATCATATGAAACTGATGTTTTACTAACATTTATACATACTTACTTTGCTTCAGCAAGGCCCATGTAGTAGATGCAAATATTATCATTTCTATTATTGTACAATTGTTATATGATTCAGCTTAGAGGTTGGCATTTCTGTTTAAACTCCCAGTTTTGTTTGCTAGTGTCCATATTTTCTTATCGAAATCGCAAAATGATTTAGATATTGTTGAATACATATTTTAGAACTAAAAGCAGCGAGCATCTTGTTTTCGGATATCTTCAGTGGTCCATTGCCGGTTCTGTTTTTCGCGATAACTGAAGAACCAATGATTAGATTTTAATTAAACTGGGGTGAGTTAAATGTATAACGTATAACGCAAAGATGAGCAACTGATGAGATTTTTAAATTGAAAGGTCAGAAGGCCAAAGGACATCAGAGCCGAATACATGTCAATTTGGTTCATTACTGCGATAATTCAAAGAATAGTTTAACTTGGTCAAGCATGTAAAATAAGGCACCGATGAAGTTATAGGTTTTGGAGCCAGTTAGAAGTTCAAAGGGTCAAAAGTTACAAGGCCTTATATATCTGATTTAACTTGTTACCACATATTAAACTCAAGAACGGCATATGGGTTTCAATGTAACTTTGGTCAAATGTGTACTATGAGTCACTGATAAAAAATATTGTGTTGAGTTGTTGAAGCGTCAAAGTTCAAAGATCACGGGGCCTCAAAATGGCTGATTTGAGTCGTTAGCATGATAACTTGCGAAATTAGGCTTATCAGATTTTGTTGTAACTTTTCAGAGTAGTAGTATGAAGAACCAATTGACTACCTACATTTTGGAGTTGAAGGTCAAGGTCAAGAGTCACAAGGACTTTTTTTACACGTCTGATTAAGTCTCGTTGTCATGGTAACTACTTAGAATTAATGATCAGATTGGGTACAACATGTGGTTTTCGTATTTCTGCCAGATTGTGTGGGAGTACGGTTTGCAGAGCGCATACCATCGACTGTCTAGGTCAAACTACTCTAGTTGTTCTTACAACAGCTTGTTTTACTACTTGCATACAACATTTAAAAGATTATTGGTTGAATATAACGGCTTCCCACTTTTGTGCGGAATTGTACTCAATAAACATTTCTCTACTTGAAAAGCTCATATTTTTTATGAATTTTTCGTTGTAAATGATAGAAAGAAGTGATTATGGCCGTGCTGATATTATTCTTTTTTGGATTTAACGTGATGCAAAACATATATTTTTGCACAAAATCATCGAAATTGCCAAGGGAGACATTTATGATGGAAATACTAATTCTGCGGGCCATTTTTGAATAATTACGAAAAAATGGCCGCCATTTGAATTTCGCCGTGGCCGCGTACTTTTCGTAATAGTTGGCCCAAAATGACTCTACATGCCAATTTTCATGCTTTTATCACAATCCTGAACGATTTTCAGTTATCTGCTCCACACCAGAGAATAGCTCATCACTAGACTTCGGAAGAGAAAACCTCATAAATAAATACATTGTAAAAGGGTCTATTGTCACGCAGACCACATTATTCAAGTGGCTCTGGCTTGTGAAAATCAAGCTTCTGATATCAAGGTAAATAGCGTGATTGGAAGTGGTCCTCAACATGGGTGAATCTATTCTAGAATCAAGTAAACTATGTATGGACTCTGCAGTGACAATTTAATGGTTAAATGTTGACTCGTTCTAACTGAACTAAGTATATATATCAAAAATATTCATTGTGATAGACATAATGTGTTGTGTAGCTTCTGTTTGGTCAATTTCTATACAGGGTGGCCGCAGAAAGAATGCCACGAGTATGATCGCTAATTTCTTCACCATTATCTGCAAAATGTCATTAATTTTTATTTCGTTGGTTAGAACATTCTTTTCCAATAAAATGATACCAAGATCATTGATTTTGAGTAAGGCGTTTGATTCTCTAGCGCCATGTTTCGGATGCAATGCAATTTCCCAAATTTCCAATTTTTCAACAGCGGCGGTCATCGGAACGCCGAGATATTCTGGCGTCTCAGCTAACCATACCGACCGGAGTTTCAGGAACTTGGGGTTAACCCTAGGGTTAAGTCCGATCGTATAGACAACGTAGGGTTAAATCGTTGGAGTTATCTTGGGGTTAACTCCAAATTTGCATAACTCCAAGCTGTCTACACGATCACTAACCCTAGGGTTAACCCAGAGTTCCTGAAACTTGGGGTTAACCCTAGGGTTAACCCCGAACGTATAAACGCAAGTACTGTCTCACACACCATTTGATTTCTGTGCAGTCTCAATTTTGTACTCTAACATTTTAAATAAGCATGAATTACATAAAACTGATAATTGATATCGTAATGAAACCACCTCCATCAATAATGTTCACTCTTCAGCTATAACTCATACTCATGCCAATATTTTCTGGGGTATAGTTTTTGTGTTATTACATATCAAAAATAACAATCGTTAACATCATTCTCACAAAATCTCCTCCTCTCCGAGCGTCATCGAAACTTCCTCCCCCAACCACGCGTCCACACATCCGGCAGACAACTCCGTAATTCCCATCTCTTGCAAACACCCATGTGTAGAACTGTTCGATACCGGTCATCCACTATCCCCACTGCTGTTAGAATTCAAAATAGTAAACCGTGAACTTTAACCTTAAATTATGAACTGTATATGAACTATAAATTATTCACCAATTACACAAATCCGTCTATTTCTCAGTATGCCTGTACTTGTATTTTCGTTCTTGGGTTACGTGCAATATAATTAATTCAATCAAATCAATTTCGTGGTAGTAATATTTCAAGATGGCAATATATTTATGCACATATTACTTTTACATGTATTTTAATTCTTATGTTCATTTGCAGTATAGATTAGATTTTATGCAGTTTTGATATAACATTCCCAGATGTGAGTATGATTGTGTATAATCTTATTGATACTTTACTTTATTTCTAGTATTTACATGTGTGTGCAGCAATTCTGATTTAAAATAATATAGCAGATACCAGAGTGTTTTTTGTATAATGTACATATTTTACTCATATTCATTTTTTATTCATATGACTAATTTGTAATAGAATTATGTCACAATGTTGATAATCAATTTCTTTTTTATCTGTAATCTACTCTTCTTTTATCTTCATTGCAAAGATGCTACCTATAATGTTACGAGTATTGTGCAATATATATTTCCAAATATCATCAATCAATATAATTTATATACACCTATTCAAAAACAAATCTAAACCAGTTATCAGCTATACTGTTCTGGATAATAGCATATATTAATAACTGTGTTAAAATTGCTAATGCCATCATAGACCAATATTTACAACTGTTATATTTATATGATGAATATTTAGAATATTGAAAACAATTTCCAATTTATCAATACTCGTCTAAGTGAATTCTCTATCGCAATTCCGCATATATCTATTCATTTAATTTGACTTAATTTTTTATAAAATGTAATGTTGCGCTCGTAGCTGTTGTTTGCATGTCGTATTTAAGTAACTATTCTTAATCCATTTTGTGTGTATAATTATTTTACTTTCCATTGTTTTTATGTAAACTCAACGCCTTTCAGCTATCTGGCTGCTTGTTGTGTCAATAAAACCAATTCAATCAATCAATCAATCAATCAACAAATTTTATCTTTAACACCGAGTATTTAAATTCTGCCGCTCGATGATTAATGTCCCTTTGAGTGCTAATGCTGCATCTGTACACAATGAAATTAAACAACCGTAATAATTACTTTTCATCCTTCTTCTTTAACATGAGACACTAAAAGATAACAAGTGTGCATGAGTAACACCTATAAAAAAATACCATTCCCGATACGGCAATAGGAAACGTAACATATAGAGAAAATATGGACAGCACAATTGTCATTATCATCCCCTCGGAATAAATTCGGTGTGTAAAGATTCTATTTACAATTCACTAGGTTTGACTAGGTTACTCCCTTGGAAATCTCGTTAGGCGTTCCTTGTCCAAACTGTTGAATAGATTTTCTTTGACATTTGCTGAAATCACCTGATTTTTGAAGGGATTTCATGTTGATCAAGTGGAAACTTGTTCCCGAAGGGGGGAGGGCTTGAATGACCTAGTCCCAAAGGAAAAATGGAGTAATTATCCCCTCGCCCGACGAAATTGGAGAAAGTAACGCCGCCGTCCGTCTGTCCGTTTGTCCATAACTCTGGTTTCCGTTCAATAACTTTAGTAATGTTTGAAGGGATTCCCATAAGATATGGTATGCTCGTACATGATATCAAAATACAGCCCAAGTTCGATTTTGGGGTGTAGCTCAAAGGTCAAAGCTTATTAAATGTGAAAATAGTTGTATAACTGGTTTCCGTTCAATAATTTTAATAATTTTCAACAGATTTTCATGAGATTTGGTATGAAGGTACAGGATATCAAAATACAGCTGAAGTTCGATTTCGGAGTGTCAAAGCCTTATAATTTTGTTTGTTTGTTTGATAACTTATGTCATGTTTGAAGGACTTTAATAATATTTGATAGAAAGTGATAGAAAGGTACGGCATGATTGGCAACAAAATACTACTGAAGATTGATTTTGGTGTAAATGTATGTAGGTTTATGTTAGACAGATTTTAATGAAATTTGTCATGAAGGTAAGTAGTATTAAAATTCAGCCAAAGTATAATTTTAAATTATCAAGATGCAAAGTTACAGTTCGTTTAGTATGCGTGTATAGGCTGTTTATACACCACGTGGGGATGCTACGCTTTGCGTTGTCCTTGTTATATTTTTTTCCAGTTCCAAAAGTTTGTTAAAATTCAAGTGGCATTCAAGGTGCATTTAAACTTAACACATTAAAATAAAGAGTGTTCATGCTGTATTCTAGGGTCCGCTATTTTTACTCTGGACTTAAGATTCTCACTAGCACACAGCCAATAGTCTGGTGCAGAATGAAAGTTATGACTCAGTCGCATATTCACCTGGCCACGTATGAATGCTTATACCTAACAAATAAAACTAAAACTCACAATGATTATATTATAAGATAATTAAGCATCTGTAAGAAAGTACTGTACTATAACATTACATCACAGAATACTCTAGGTGGACATTAAATACGGTCAGTCACTCTTGAATAATAAGGAAGTGGGTGCCTATCACTTGACCTAAAGGTCAAATGATAGGTACCCAAAACCCTGTGATAGAAAGGGTAAACCCTCGATCCGAGACATATTTGTCCGCGCACACATGTACGTACGGCCGTACGTACGCGTGTATGCACCAAAAATGATACAGCGCCGCGTATCGGGGCGGCGCGTTAGGATCTTTGGTATGCACGGTAGCGCGACACGATAGCACAGTTTGCAATGCGCGTGCATTGATCTCAACTGTGGCTACCAATTGATCCCAACTGATCTGACCAAGATACGGAATAAGCTTACTGATGAAGAGGAAAAAGCAGTTACTGAAGAAAGCAGATAGTAAAAAAAAAACAATGAGATAAGTCAAGTAGGCCTACCCGGCCTTGTCTTTGAGGATTACTTCAACATGCAACATTGGTGACATCGCTAGGCTAAAACTACGTTATTCCCACGGTACGTACATAATACACGCGACGAGTTCGGTTATCGCACAGCTGCACGCGCAGCGCATGTTGATTTCAACAAGATTGTGAATGAATTCTCTTGATACCACACGTAACTGTTAGATTGAGACTTACAATTAGACCGATTCATGAATCATCTAAGAGGATGAGGTATATAAAACAAATATTGACTGCTCTGTAATCGGATGGTGGTTTCAATTATCCCTCCCTCGGTTATTGTTCATACTGGGCCTTCTATCAACCCATCGGCTTTGCCTCGGAGGTGATAGAAGGGCCGGTATGAACAGCACCTCGGGAGTGATAATTTCCACCACCATCCTCATGAGCAGTGAATATTTGTATACTATTTACCTCGTTTTACTACGGCCTACCGGGTTTCTCACCGTAACCGTAACTACCGTGGCAAAGTTTTTGGCTGTTAAAAAAGAGAAAAAAAAATGGCCTGGCGTCTAAGACAATCAC
This sequence comes from Eucidaris tribuloides, assembly GCA_001188425.1. Lineage (NCBI taxonomy): Eukaryota > Metazoa > Echinodermata > Echinoidea > Cidaroida > Cidaridae > Eucidaris > Eucidaris tribuloides. The sequence goes on along the minus strand of JZLH01S0393750.1, from coordinate 61,956 downwards.
GGACTGTCACGTTTGCCAGCCTGTTCCCCCGCGTAGTCTCACGTCAATCCCGTTTTGTCCACGGTGGCCTGAAACGTGGTTGCCGTGGATGCCGGGAACATAGTGTAAATGTAGCATTATACAGGGTGGCCCAGAAAGAATGCTACGAGTATGATCGCTAATTTCTTCACCATTGTCGGCAAAATGTCATTTATTTTTATTTCGTTGGTTAGAACATTCCTTTTCCAATAAAATTATACCAAGATCATTGATTTTGAGTAAAGCGTTTTGATTCTAGGGCCATTTTCGGAGGCAATGCAATTTCCAAATTTGCCAATTTTTCAATAGCGGCGGTCATCGGAACGCCGAGATATTCTAGCATCTCAGCTAACCATACCGGACAAACCGCGATGACAATGGAGACATACCTCGCATCATCTTCCTTATGAAAGCGAGGGCATTCCAGCCCTTTGTCATTGCGCTTTGTCCGGTATGGTTAGCTGAGATGCCAGAATATCTCGGCGTTCCGAAAAATGGTCCTAGAATCAAAACGCCTTACCCAAAATCAATGATCTTGGTATCATTTTATTGGAAAAAGAATGTTCTTACCAACGAAATAAACATTAATGACATTTTGCCGATAATGGTGAAGAAATTAGCGATCATACTCGTAGCATTCTTTCTGGGCCACCCTGTATAGCGCATAATACTGATGAGATCAGTCTCTATGCGCTTGGATATTACTACCCTGGTCACTAGGATACAGTTCTTACCTGCACAATTAAGTGCACCATTTCCACTCTCTGGGGAGTATTCCTAGCTGACCAAGGAGGAACATGAAGCAAAACAAACCAAGTAATTTTAATAGTAGTACCGGCAGCAGTAGAAGTAACAGAAGTTAAAATAATTGTCATCATGATAATCAGGTCATCACACAAAAATAACAGAGTTGAATTGAATAAACTCATCAATTAAAAGTTATTGGAAAGTTACGCTTGTTACAGGAGGAATTTCTATTGAGATTTTTTAAATACGTCTGACCACATTGTTTTTAGTTTTTGGTGTTTATATTTTGGCTATTAATGTAACTTATTCAGATGACATCTGTAGGTTTAGCCCCAACCCCAACAATTTAGAGCGATAATGCTACCTTGACAGGTAGAATGTATATAAGTTTCGATAACCCCCAATTATTGTGACACTTTTTAAAATATTGAACACGTGCATGGCTCTACAAATCCGTGAATTCATTCAAAACAACACCTAGACAATCAACAGATTTTCCCTGTTTTAAAACAACATATACAGTTTTAAAAACTTCCACATTCTAAGAACACCTTGACCGAAAAAATTGTTTTATCATAATTCATTACATAAAGTCTAATTGTATCTCTTGCAGCTGCCGTGTCATATCCTTATGTGCGCGATACTGGCCACGTTTCTAGCTGGATGTTTTTCTTTATTTTTTTAATTCGGTATGTAAGTATATCATTGAAGTATCTACCTTTGAAAAAACATTAGGTGGTGGCTTCCTCGCTTGTTCAGTCTTCATGCATATTTTTTTTTTAAATTCGGTGTGTAAGTGTATTATATCATAGTCGAATCTAGACACTTATAACTTTGGGTGATGCTGCTTCCACTGCTTCGCCTTTTACAGGTCAAAGGTCACTCCGATTAGGTCAAAATTTGAGAGAAAAATTGCATTTATGCAATAAATTCATCGGTACTCAGCGGATTTCATTCAACTTGCATTTGTGGATTAAAGCCCAAGTTTAGTTTTAGGGATTTTTTTTTATTTGAAAGCTTTATGCCCAAAGGTCATATCACACCATTAACATATTCTGAATGTCTTTCTTTTTTTTTTTAATAATTCATGACAAATCTCGGGGGGGGGGGACCCAGAGATTTTTGTCTATATTTCACATTATAGCATCCAAACGGTTAATACGGTGTTAAGCTTATCTGGGTTATACCTCATCTGAAAGAGCAGAGTCTGCTCTTTCTTACAACCGGTTTTAAGACTTAACATTCCAAAAAATTTCCAGACTGTAGGAGGAAGACACCACCGCTTCCCGATCTTACAACGTTTCGTTCGCTAAGCTCACTCGTGGGTTAACTCTCATGTAAAACTTCAACACTAACACGGCTGAAAAATCACTGGTCTTACTAACTTCTACTTGAAATCAAATTTATTTGATATTTCAGGATCTGAAGGAAAAACAAATTATAACGTCTATTCAACTGATTCAAGTAATCCTCTATCACTTTCCGAACTTCAGCTGAGGTATGTTGCAGAAGGTATACGTATTCACAAAATTCTTCCGGTTGTTTTTCGACTTGGCCTGAAATACAACGACGTGTTGGCAATAAGACATAACAACTGTTATAACTGTAAGGATGCACACGTCCAGATGCTTTCTGAGTGGCAACATGATATCGGGACTGACGTAGATCAACGTGAAACCCTTGCAAGGGTGCTAGATGCCACAGGGCAGAAGAATTTTGCCAACAAAATTCGTGAGTATTGATTTTTTTTGAAATATCATCTTAAGTGAACTGTAACTCATTTTAGGGTGTATCGTGTCATTTTGTCAAAACAGCAATAGCCAAGTTAATAAATTTGTACATCAACTATTGAAATTTCGTTTCAGTAGAAATGAGTCATGCTTGTACAGATTTTAATATACTGTAATACCTTTATTTCTAAAGAAATATCATGAATTTACTAGAATATTAACCAGGGAAGGGTGTAGAATGCTTACTATCATACCGAAAAACCAACCAAACAAACAAACATTAGCCAGATGTACACTCGTAAGAAGTTGGGTAAATTTAGTTAGTAACACTTAGTTGGTTAAAAATTTGCTTCCCCCTCCCAAATGAGTATATCTTGTCCAAGTCAGTCAAAGATCAATTGACCAATTTGTGTAACTCAAACTTGCTAAACTGTTGGTTACATTCTAACCAGTAATAATGGACAGAGTTTGTTAGGCAAACTTTATTCATACAGTTGGGTATTCTTCGGCAAACTTAACCACGCTTGGTCAATATATTGTGTGAGAAATGGTACTTTACCCGATACTAGAGAAAATCATACACGAACTTATATTTACCTACACCATGCAATTCCTAGATAAAGTGCATTGATCAATACACGTTTTTGCAACGATCATTTACAAATCTAAGTATTGTACTTTACTTTTTCAATCGATTGATTATATTTCCACAGTTTCTCATTTATATATTGCATATTTCTTCTGACAACATCTAGTTTATTCCAAGATAGCTTTTTCGTAAGATTAAGAAATTATACAAGTATATAACCATGACATATTAAATATTTGTTTAGAACACTGGATATATCTGTATGAAAAGATGAAAAGCTAGCAGGTAAGCATTATAAGTACTTCATTCAACTAGGCATAGTATATAGCAAAGTATATAGTTCATAAAATTTAGTTCAAATGGTTGGCCAATGATAGGTCATAACAGATTCAGATGGGTAATTACACGCAATCTATGAGGCTTTTAATTGTACACAATTTGACCCAAATGAGTGACCGAAGAGTTGAGCTATGATTGTTTTGGTAGCTCACCAATTCTCCCTTTGGGTCATTTTGATTGGGCTTAAATTAAATTCCTAAAATCAAGGTGTTAAAGGTTGGATAAAGAGGGTTCAGTTAGCAGGGTTGGGTAACAATTGGATGTTGGAAGAGTATACGTTGCACTGAGATGCATAAGAATTATTCAATTCTAATATATATATTAATATGGAATTTTCAACATGCGTAAGCATTATAAATGTAAATATTGCTGTTTCCTCCCATCAGGCAAGAACCATTTTGGTCGGACAAATGAAGGCAATGGCATGAAGTTTGTCCCTGATGAGTCGGAACCCACTCCATCACAAGTCTTCGGTTAGTATTTCATTTACTAAAGACTAGTAAACAGTAACGTCAGCTCTTTTCTTGGGAAAATAACATTGACTACTTTGAAAAGTCCGTGTAAGTGAGAAAGTCAGTTATGTTTTGATCATGATCTCCCTTTGTCTTAATGATAAATAATACATATGAGTCTTTATCCATTTAATTCAATTTTAAATGTGATATGAGAGAAAAGAAAATGCTTCTTAAAACACTTCATATCGATGTATTATCGTACAAATGATAAATATTAGACTGTGGTCAAGTGTCAAGATAAGTGTTGTTTCAGTATTTACCAGTGGTGACATTACAAGTTTCAAAGATACTACCATGCATCTTTAGAATGAAATATCACAATAATTATGGGCTGGTTCATGACAGAATTCTTTGGGGCAATTCCGTGAAATACTGGACAAATTACAAATTATATAAATTGCTCTATCTGGAATAACATTAAATTTTAAATGGTTTGAATGGTATGAACATCATGAAAGAAACAAGTGGGGGACATCAATTTCCACTCTAAATTTTCATCTCAACAGCACCTCTCTGGGAGAATGCAGAACGCACTACATGAAATACCACAATGTGGGAGTATTTATTTCTGTGACTAATCTGCAAGTTTTAATGAAAAATATCAATTTATTCTGCAGTTTTTTGCCATGGCCAATAGCCTCTCTCCATTGTGCTGAAAGGTAAATAAAGCCCGCACATATGCATACTAAAATCTGAAAAAGTATGCAAATAAATGAGATTTGTGTGGATGGACAAAATTGTAGACGTAACGTAACACGTAACGTAACTTAACCATGTTTTTGCTGTTGTAGTTAAAAAATGAAAAAGATTTTTATCAAAAAGTTATATATCAAATGATTAGGCAGATGTCAGAAATAGCATGAATACCACAATTTCGTGTCATGTTGAAAGCAGGTTGAGGAAAGCTTTGAGACAAAGTACATTGTCATTTTTTTTGCGCATGTCCTCTTTACGTAACGAGTAACTAACCATGATTAAAAATTCTTAGTTAATACCCACATGAAAGCATGTCTCATGATTTGTTGATGTTGTGAAGGTAGGTGCCAGTCTATAGAGAATTGACAGTACCCAAAACAGACAAATTAATCGAAAGCATTTTCATGTAAGAGGCCAAATGTTGAGCAACCAGTTTGTCATAAAGTGTAACGTAACTAATACACGCCTTGGCATAGTTGCCCTTTGACATCTGTACTGAGTTAACATTGCTATGCGTTAACATTGTATTATTGTAATGGGTTGTTCACACAATAACACTATAGGCCTATCAAACGTATCACCCTTCGGCAATTTCGTGAGATGCGCTCATTGGTGATCCATACAGCGGATCACCATTAATTACATTTCGTGTTTCCGGCAGTCCCGTTCTTTCCGTCCACCTTTGCTCAGTTTACACTTTTCTTCGTCAAAACTTGAAGACACACGTTAGAAATGTACCGTCTAGGGTTTTTTTTTTTTTTTTTTAAGTGAGCTACATAATGTTCCGTGTTCTAAGTGTCTTTGATAATGTCTAAATATGAAGCCCTGAAAAAATTATAGGCTACCATTAAGTGTTTGAAAAAAGTGAAAATGTATGCGTTCTGAGGGTTTTTTTATTACCCGATTTACCTTGCCAATTTCTTCCGATAGACTACTGTGTGTAGGTCTAGGCTAATTTATACTCCACCGCAGAACTATTGTTTTATTCATGCATAACTTGCAAGTGCCAGTAAAACTTTTCTAACTTTTGTATTCTATGATGCTTATTTCTCCATTTAAGCAGTACTATGAAGCTCACATATCACAGTTTGACATTTTTTCGGCAAAGTTAGCTTGTAATTTTTCTCACTTATTCATTTTGACAACATTCACATTAGATAATCTAAAATAAAATAACAGCATAACATATTACTGCTACATAATGTTTAAACTTAAACGAAGAATTGCAATGCAATGAGATCATTGTGGAATATTTTTATATGTGCAATATATTTTGTTGCAACAATACGCTATTGTAAATTACATTTGTACATAATCCTTAATAATCTTTTATGACGAATTGACACTTGTCCTATTGTCTCGCCTGCGTAGCAGAGCGAGACATAGGTATCACTATTTCCGGTGTAGGCGTAGGCGTCGTCGGCGTCGGCGTAGTCGTCAACAATTGTGTTGTACACCCAATAACTTTCTATAGCTTGGAGGTGGGATCACCAAATTCATACCAGAGGTCCATCTCTTTAAGGCACAGGTCAAGTTCGAATATGAGTCGAATATGAATAAGGTCAAAGGTCAAAGGTCAATGAACTTTCCATGACTGGCACTGTGCTATGTTGTACACACAATAACGTTCTATACCTTCAAAGTGGGATCACCAAATTCATACCAGAGGTCCATCTCTTAAAGGCGCAGGTCAAGTTTGAATATGAGTCGAATTTGAATAAGGTAAAAGGTCAAAGGTCAATGACCTTTCCATGACTGGCACCTTGCTATGTTGTACAACACTTTGTTCCTCTAATGACATGAACTTTATAATTTGATACTTTCTAACACTAACATTTTACTTCAGTTAAACAGAGTTCATTCTACAGTTGACTGTATAATCTTAATGTTATCTGATTTCATAGGGATAAAGTAGGCCTATACCATTATTGCGTATGTAAACTGTCAGAACCACAATTCACCCCCTAAAGTCATATAGC
>JZLH01S0393750.1:2510-17895 GCA_001188425.1 Eucidaris tribuloides | reverse complement strand
TAAATATTTTACGTTTTTTTGGATAATAATAATGGTGAAATAATGGTGACGCAAAATTTACTATATAAAAGCAACGCATTATTATTATTATTATTATTGTTATTATTATTATTATTGTTATCATTATAATTATTATTATTGTTGTTATATTATTATTATTATTAATATTATATTATTAGGATTATTGTTATATCATTATTATTATTATTAATATTATTGTCACGAATTGTGAGTATTTTAATGACATGTTTCTCCCGTTATTTGTCAGGAATTGTCAGTATTACATGACATGCTCCTTCCGTTGAGGGCGACTGTTAATAATAATATTTTTTCCTTGACGTTAGAGGGCAGCAAAGAATTATGTAATCTGATTCAGAGTTGGTCGCCATTATTACACGTGTTTTCAAGACGAGTGGTTGGTTCGGTGGACGGTGCTGGTTGGAGCAATATGAGGCCGTATTGTGCAACATGAGGCCGTATTGTGCAGCACTAAATCCTGTTTACCCACAAGTGGTGGTATGTATCTATTTTGTAAAATGTTTATTAAGAAATATACTGACCAGAAAATGCTGGAAATTTAAAGTGACGTAAATATTCAATATGTGTCAACCACCAGCTATATGCAATTAATGTACGTTGAATATGGGCTTAAATAGTCATTCATGAGTACAGTCATAATGATTTTCTTTATTGTTGCCGCACGGCATAGCATCCAGTTGCCAAATTTTCTGTAATGTAACTCTATAGTATTTGGTTCTTACCATGAAGAATATTAGAGTACTCAACTGTTGTGGAGTGGATTTATTATACAGAACATTGAATATGTGAAATGAAATTAAGCTTAATATGTGAAGTCACTTAATTATGTAATATTTAGAGGCAGCCAATTTGGTCACTGAATATGTTGAATTTAAATCATAGGGTTTTATGTCGGGACATCAACCGGTCTGGTCAATGGGTCGATGCATGTTGGTGTCGTATGGGAGATCGTCGGGACTAGATTCTAGTACTGAGTCAACGGAACGTGTCAACAGGTTGATGCACGTAGAGGTGGCGTCGCTGTATGGAGACCGTCGGGACTAGTACAGTCTACAAAGTGTTCAACGCAGTTAATGTGGCAGCAATTCGTCGTGTTGCCAGAGTCGTGGACCGTCGTCAGTCGTGTCAGTGGTTGAGCAGTGACAACAGTGATGAGTGAACTTGCTGCGTGGACTGTCCCACCCATACTGTAAGGTTTAACGTTCAGTTTATTTTAAAGACTGCCTAGTTTGAACTGTGGACATTTATATCAATCATACCAAATTTGAAACCATACAACTCATAATTGTATTTACAAGGTTGAGTGCACACAATTTGATACAGCATTTTAAAATCTAATATTTGGTTTAATATGAAAATGTGCACTGGCTGTCTGTAATCTTATTTTATTCATTTTTTTTTGTAATAAATAAGACGGTTGTCTTATTTCTATATTTAATCTATTGTCTGGTCTACAGTTATTCTGCGTGCGTGGTGACAGTGTGGTGTAAGTCTTTTCCTCATAGAGAATTATTCCGGCACAGTCAAAGCTGGGTCGTGACAATTATTATTATTTTTATTATTATTATTATTATTATTATGCACATTTGGGGTACTATCTAAATGTTTGCAAGACACGGGATCAAAGTTAATCATCAAAGTACATTTGTATAACCAATCAGTTAACAAATGATTCAATTTAAATAAAATTCAAGATATGAATTAACATCATTCTTATTACCGTTAACAGAATTGCTTTCCAAAGAAAATAATGACAACAAAAATGTCAGAAACGAAAGTTTGGAGAAAGAGCGGGTGAGGGAGAATGAAAAGGGGGAAATTGGAAGATACAAAAGAAATATAGGATAGTGGAAAGCATACACAATATTGCACTTAATGTATATTATAAAAACACCACGGGATAAAACTATTCTTATATCTATTAGTTTTACATCTAGGAAGACACAGGAGTTTGTTATTTCTCAGATTATACGTTGTTTAACTCTTGGGTGGGAGAAGAACAATTAGTTTGTGATCGAGTTTTTGTATTTTAATGGCTGCTACAAGTGATCGTCGGCGATACGCTACCCCACCCTACGGGTAAGTTAGAGTATCGTTGGGCATAAGTTGTGAACGTCGGCAACACGACAAGCATTTGTTGGTTTAAGTTATCTATAACTCATCGAAACGTTCCATATAAGTTGTACGTTATGCGTCCGTCCAACTCGTTGTGAGCACGCTATGTATACGTCCAAAAGTGCAAATCGGGAAAAAAATCAAAGTTCAGCGTATGCCAGCGTTTTACCCCTAATTTGATACGTTAGACATACGTTGGCTAAATCGTCAAGGTGTGACTATACCTTTAATAAGGGTTAACTCTGTACTGGTTACCTTCTTGAAAGCAATAGTAATTCCTTATTCTTTACTGCTACTACATGGTGTAATGAAAATGAAAATTGATACTAAATATTGTTCGATCTTTGCAGTCAAGCAAATCCTGTGGCTATGAAAGATTAAGTATGTATTCATCAAAATACGCATTCTGTAATTAAAACCGTTGCAATAATGATAATAATAATAATAATAAAAATAAGAATAATAAAAATAATAAACATCATTATCATCATCCATATTTTATTCGAAATAGACAGACATTACAAATAGAAATCTTCCGAAAATTCCGAAAATTCATTTTGCCCAACTCCAAACAGGGTAGCAGCAACTCCCATCTTTTAACGTCTTTTGGTCTGACTCAGCCGGGCTTGAACTCCCGACCTCCCGGTTGTGAGGCGGACGCTCTACCAACACACCGGTTAATGATGCATCCCAAGTAAAAAAAAATACCGTCCAATTTCATTACTGCCCGTCATATCCAAAATTTTCGAAAAGATTGCACGTGGACGTCTTTTAAAATATCAATTGATAACCGCATATTAAATCTCAACCAGTTTGACCTCCATAAACGGTTTTCTACAGATTTCAGAATTATTCAAACTTTTGACAAAATCATGAATAATCCTGCGAATAAAATGTATCTAGTATTCATGGACCTGAGTAAGGCCTTTGATACGATAAATCACGAAATTCGATAAAAAAAAGAATACATAATTATGGTATTAGTGATACAGTTTACTTTTGGTTCAGGAATTATTTATTTAATCGTCAGCAATATGTTGAATACATTCAAATACCTGGTCTAAGTCATATCATATCCGCAATGTACCCCGGGGTCCATTTTTGGACCTCTTTTTCTTGTATACATTTGTGATACTATACACTGTCCTTTCATCCCTTCTTACGTATGTATCATTCGCAGATGATAGTGTATTTAATTCACATAAATGCCTCAACACTCTGGTTAATGTAGTAAATTTAGAACTTGCCAACATTTCTGTGTGGTTTAAAGGCAACAAATTGTCACTTAATACAGATGAAACGTGTTTCTTTAAGGTTTAATATTTTACCGTCGCATCCCATCATCCCCAATAACGTTATTATCGGTAATATGCCTCTTCCTGGAAAAAGGTTAACGACGTTCATAGGCTAAACTCTTCACTCCAGTTTACACTGGAAAGATCGTACTAGTAATATAATTACATCAATTCCCAAATCTAATGGAATACTTCACACATTGAAGTATTAAGTTACAGAAGAAGCACTCACTATGTCATACAAGGCATTAAAATTACAGTATTATCTTTTGGAAAGATGTTTGGGGAAATAGTAAGAAAACCAAAATAAATGCTATTCTTCTTTTACAAAAATATTCTTCGTATCCGTAACAACCAACTCTTATTATCGTGAACTTATTGACCCTTTAATACTTTTGTATGAAAACACACAAATGCCAAAAAAAAAACAATGTTCATGTTTAAATACACGCCAAATTCAATTCCCCTTATCAACAAAAGATTCTCCCTCAATGCAAATGCCCATGCTTACCCTACGCTCCATAGGTCTAACCTGGGTGGGACTCCTTACCCTGACCCCTCGCTCGCTGCGCTCATTCCTGTTGAAATATCTACAGCTAATATACTAACACTTAACCAAATCCAATATTTGGTCCACCCCTTTTCATATTTTATACATAGCTTATGCTTGTAGTTTACCTTTAAACCTTCTCCCTTATTTCATCACATTTTATGATTATATATATTACCTACAAAAATAGCTTCCTCGGAAGTATCTGTTGGCCATCAACACCTTCGAGCGTTATCATCGGCACAAGCACGCACGGACTCCACATTTGCGTACCGTAAGTATATACATATATTTTTACATTTAAAAGTGGGTGTACTCCAATATGACCCATCTCCACCTTTAAAGCCATTGGCTAACATTTACTACAGTTAAAAAAATCTGAGCTACATGATTTCCCATGCTACCAGTGTCCTTGATAAGGTCTACAAAATGAAGCACTAAAAAATTTGTATTTCAAAAGGAATATTCAGTGCTTTAAAAAATTGAAAATCGTAAGTGGGATCCACCTGGCCATTTCCTCCCATAGACTTACTGTGTGTACAACTGGGCTATTTTCTAATCGCCCCGAGTATTAATTGTTTATTCATGCATAGATTTCTATTGGCAGTGTAACTTTCCGAACTTTTGTATCCTATGGTGTTTATTTGTATGTAGCTCAGATATCAAAGTTGGACAATTTTGTTTAATTGAAGCTCCACAGTGTTAGCCTATTATTTTAAAGATATTCAAGAATTACAGTAGAAATATATTTTTTTCTCCGTCTGTCTGTCTATACAAGCTTTACTTAATGCGACAGCCTTCTGCATCAAACGTACGTAATGTAGGATGTACTAATTAAGGTAGTATTTTATTTCGGTCATATGAATGTATTATTATCGTATCATTTTTTTTTTATTATATCAAATGTTTTCTGAATTGTAATTGTGTAAATTAAACTTCTTATATTTGTTATTGTTACGATAAGAAACTGCGAAATGCAGAACAAAAAACTTTTCAAAAAAGAACAACAACAACACATACTTGCAGGTTAAGTGAGAGATAATCCGTGACCTGACGAAGCAGTGTTATTCTGATGTTATATCTCCTTGTTCATCCATAATTGGAACAGGCAAACTGGACGAATGGAGAAACAAGATAACAAATTACAAGCCAAGAGTTGTAGCGAGGGATCCCCGTTTTAATGAGGTCATCAACATAGGGTTGTTTGGACTCATGTCAGCTGGAAAGTCTTCTTTCATCAATTCACTGAATATGGCCATCACCGGTAAAAGTTAAAAAAAAATATCAGTTAAAGGGACTGAATCGTGGCCATCAACCGGCCTGATGAGAACAAAACTCAGGGCCGTCACCCTGTTCCCTGTTCAGCGGACCGCGATGGACGCGCACGCCAATACGAAAGAGCCCGAATAATCAATTCGGAACGTTTGGGTAAATTTGGTAGGACCTCCACTAATTCGCTGCTTCTCATTAGTCGTACTGAATACACGGTCTGCCCCAGTGCGCTGCTGCGTGCATGGAACTGGTTTCGCAAAACATCGACAGCCACGATTCGGCCCCCTTAACCTTTTGATATTACCAGAGTTGTATTGTGAGTCATTGAACCTGTGCACCGGTGCCAGCGCGGTGTGTTAAATATTTGTATACAAATTAAAAGGTGGAAATGATAATGTAATGAATTTGTTCATTGATTGACTGAGAGAGAGAGAGAGAGAGAGAGAGAGAGAGAGAGAGAGAGAGAGAGAGAGAGAAATAGAGAGATACATAGATTGATTGATTGAATTTACTCTCTGCATAATGAAAATGTAAAGAAATTAACACAATATTTCGATTTGTTACATCATTTATACAGTACCATAATAAGAACAGCATAATTTATGCCATGTTGTCATAATCAAATAATTTATTTTCAAAATTTGGTGTAAAGGTTTTGAAACCCTTACCAAGCCCCATAAGACAAAAAACCTAGAATCAAAATCTACCTTAAACTAAAAGCATAGTAGCATTTTTTATGTGATTTGGAATAAACTTGAATAAATTAGCATAAATATTAATCCTCCAAATTCTGTAGAAGTTTAGAAACCCCTAGCAAGCCCTGTAAGATAATACAACAAAATCAAAATCCACCAAGAAGAAAAGAAAGATTTTTAGTAATTATTGATATGCATAAATTAGCACAATTAATGTCAATATTCCTTTTACAAATTTTGACGCCCTGACCTAGCTTTACCTCAGAGTGGCCTAGCCAGGATTTGATATTATGGGAGGCGGAAAATGCGAGGGAGTGGAGCGAGCGAGGGGGAGGGTGTGGGAGGGGGAGGGTATGGGAGGGGGTGTCCCCCCTCCCACGGTGAGAGCTTTTGGAATTTTGATGCAATTAATCGTGCGATTTGGTGTGTGTTTGTTGGCATGTTTTATCGACTTAAAACAGTCCTAGTGATTAAGATAAGGCAGTATATTTAGGGGCGGATTCAAGATTTTCAAATACGAGGGGCACAAAAAAGTGTGCTCAATATAATCTACATAACAGGCGCAATTGCGCAAAGGTCCCTTGCGGGCGGGATCCTGACTGTAGCTGTAAGTAAGCGTACGGCGGGATCCTGACTGTACTGTAGAAGCTGTACGGCCAAATAATATCCTTTTCTGCTTTATCATGACTATTTGACGCCATTTAGTGCAAAATTCACTTTTTTTGTCACATAATTTTTTTTCTATTCAATACAGAACAATACAGTCACTCATGATGTTTGTGGCAAGTAAAGCCCCCAAGTAGATTGTGCTGATGATGGCCTCGAGACGAATATATAAATTCTAGTATGCGAGCGAGCGTAGCGAGCGAGCCCCCAAAAAATGCATTTTTACAACCAAACCACATAAAAAATCGCCATGCAAACCCCCCAAAACACACACTTCGTTTCTCCCTCCCAGGAAAGGGAAAATGACAGTTTCACCTTTACAAATCCACATATTTTGCTTCTTTAGTGACAAATTGATCTGAATAACTAATCTGAATTAATTAATCTGAACAATTCTTGAAACATAATACTACAAAACACTACTAATCACACACAATATTCGTTTTTGAAAATTTTGTATTGCAATTTGGTGCGCGCAGCGCACCGAAAATTTTCACAATTTTTGTACCACGCTACTACAAACATTTGACGGCAAGCAACTTAACAAAAATTCTTATGTAATACAAGAATATGACTTGTTTAAACACTGTCTGCGCAAGACACTACAAAAACATAAACAACAATCCTCTTGTAGGCCTATCTCTGTTCGAAAAAGTGCTTAGAGACATGCAATTTTGTCTTTGTGTTATGCGCTATACACAAAAATGTTTCATTATTATTATTATTATTATCATTATTTATATAATGAGATAAAACGCAGAAAAGCAAAGGAAAATACCTGTTGAATTGCAATACTGTCGGAATCCCGCAAGCCCAATTGCGGGGAAATGTCTTACAAAGAGGTGGTCTACCAAGCTAGCGGTAACAAAGAGAGGAAACAACAATGGAAATAGCATTGGTCGACACCGAAAACACATTCAAAACGAGAACATAATGGATCACATAAAGAGCTTCAACTAACGAACAATACAGGAACGCACAGTTTAAGCAATACGTCCTGAATGTAAAAAGACAGCAACACATCATACTCATCCTTTGGAAATTAAAGAAATTAAAGCTTCTCAATCGCTCAAAGATGCAACCCTGTATATACTGAAATACTTCATTATTGCAGCCCGGATTTAGGAACTCGTTGAATAGCATGAAATGAAGCTATCGACACCGTTGCCCGGCCATAGGACTCAAATATCTCTGTGTAACACAACAGATAGCGCAACGCCGCAATGACCCCAGAGTTACACTAGATCCTCAGACTGGCAGACTAATGAATCTAAATCTGCCTAATGTTTTTGTGTACTGTTAATAGGCTATCTCAGGTCATTACAGCCGATCTTCCTGTAATAACTTGTAATAGTAATACGAGTACTCAACTTCGGTGGAGAGAGGGGGGGTTACTTGTACCTGAAGAGTGGGGCAGCTTTCTTGCGCTGTTCCTGATACGAAACAGATCTGTAGTAATGAGGTTAAACGAATTTATATTTGCTTTTTGCTCTTATGTATAATGATAGTTGAGACTCTTACGATGGGTTTTCATCCTTGCACATTTGTGATTATATATATAGTATATATTATATAAAATTAAAAACGAAGAGTTCCAAAGGCAGTTGAACTTTATAGATGTAGTAAAGTTTTCGAAACGAGGAAAATAGAGCAGCAACACCAGAGAATAGTTGACTTCACAAGCGCTTTCAATTATTCTTCAGGTGAAGTAACTTGTTTTCTAATATGTGTTAATCTTAATCACTTCTTACAGCAACAACAGGTGCCAAACAATGTTTATATAAAACATTAAAATAGTAGCCTCCTGTATTGTGGAGTTACAAAAAGACTATATACTTAGAATAAACAGTGTCCAGAGAGCTTAAATTGTGCCACCATCAATGTCTCCGTCAAGATTATTGTAATCATCTAATTAAGCATTAAATTCATTTATGTGTTGGAGTTAATGGCTTCTGTAATTGCCTTTAATGCATGAACTTCGGAACTTTGTTTATACAATGAATTAATAGCCTCTGGACACAAAATGTAGAGAATTACACACGTAAGATTAATACCTTGCAATTATGTGAGCTTTACTTTGTTTGAACGGAAACAATGAAAATAAAGGGTGATCAGGTGTTATTTCCTGATTAAGCAACTAATTCTTTTAACTAATTAGAAAATCTGTGGTTATATATATATATATATATATGGGCAATTCCATGATTAGTTACGTTACACTTTATGACAAACTTTACTCAACGTTTGGCTCTTTTATGAATATGCTTTGATATTATTTTTCTGTTTTGGTACTGTCAGTTCTCTAGACTGGCACCTACTTCACAACATCAAGCAAAATCATGAGACATGTGTCAGTGGGTAATAACGAGAATTTTAATTATGGTTAGTTACGTGACATAAAAAGGACATGAAAAAACAATGACAAGTCTTTGTCCTGAAAGTTTCCTCAACCTGTTTTCAACTGAAACAAACTGTGGTATTCCTGCTATTTCTTGTGTCTTGATAAGTCATTTAATATATAAGTTATTGATAAAAATCTTTTCATTTTTAACTACAATATCAAAAACATCGTTAGTTACGTTACGGTTAGTTTCGTTACATTTTGTCCATCCACACAAATTTGCGTTTGTTCAGGTCTTTTTCAGATTAAGTATGCATATGTGGGGCTTAATTACTTTCAAAACAGTGAGAAGAGGCTACTGGCATGGAAAAAACTGCAGAATAAATGATAGTTTTTCATAAAACTGAGATTTAGTCACACTAGTCCCACATGTGGTATTTCATGTATGGTTCTGATTTTTCCTAGAGGGGGCTGTTGAAGACGTAAAATTTAGAGTAGAAATGATGTCCGCATTGTTTCTTCATGATTCATACCCATTCAAACCATTAAAATGTAATATGATTCAAGATACAGCAATTTATATAATTTGTGATTTGTCCAATAATTCATGGAAATGCCCATACATATATATATATATATATATATATATATATATATATATATATATATATTATACTGCTTCCCACATTGGGGAGACAGACATTGATTATAATGAGTATATTAAGGAGACAATTTCAATAAGGGGACTTTAAGGAGACATTTTGGTGTCTCCAGTACGTAATATGGCGCAAAATTTGCATATTAAGGAGACAAGTTTTTAATACAGTCATCAATGGAAGTGTCTCCCTAAAGTGTCTTCCAGAATAATATATATATATATATATATTACATTACATGTATATTACATGTGTGTGGAATTTGAAGATCATTAAATACCTACAATTTACAAAATGCTTCAAAAACGAACTGCCCCATTATTGTGTGTCCTGTTCTAGGAATATCTGTCTTTGCAAGACAGTATGCCATATGCATAAAAAACTAGGGATTTGTCAGGAATTGCTTCAAGTATATGATTAATATCGATTAATTTCTGAATTCCGTGTGCAAAACCTATAACGCTAGAAGTAGCATTTTTTCACCCTATCAAACAACTGGTTGAAAACGTGTGGATAAAACGATCATTTTGCTTGTTTTAATGGACATTTGCTTTTTTTAAGCTCTGCAATACCAGCTTGAGCGGTCTTCTTTAATCGGGATGTTCGAGTTTACAACATGTTCATGTTCGAAATAAACGAAACCAAAGCTGCACAGGAGGAGAAAAAAGTGCTCCTGAAATATTTAGGAAAATACCTAGGAAAATGTCTCAGGTAAGGGGCGAAAAAGTACAGGTACCGGGTGTCCGTCTAAATGTTGTTATGAACACTAGCCGCGAGTTGGGAAGCTAGGAGGCCTTTTCCCACACGTATTACATTTTAATATATTTTACGGAACCCGTCAAAATTGGTGTTCGCACCAGTGTGACGTCTCTACTGTATGGTTGTTGAAACCTTGAACAATTACCAAGTTTCTTTATATTTCATAAGTATAGTGTAATGGCTGTGTGTATATGGTTTGTTTATACAACAATTATTATTTTTTTTATATAGGAGAATACGAAGCCAAAGCAGAGGAAGGCACAAAAGTACATTCATGGGGCAGAACCCGGTTTAGAGAAAGATTTGAATTGACAGAACACGTGCGAATAGTGGACAACATAGACCTGGCCGATTATAGAATCGTAGATATACACGAGTTAATGTCCAAAATGGGTAAGTGGAACACCTGTTCATAGTGGGGATGAACAGATAAATGGCATTTTGTGTTTAATTTTTTTAAGAGGGTCAATTTCTTTGGCTGGTTTTGGATGCCTTAATTGATTCATTTGCAATTTTATTCTTGCGTAATAATAGTTTATCTGATAATGTCAGAGATTTTTTTCTCAAGGATTTATTGATTGCACCGACTTCGAATAACAGTAAAACTTTTGAATTAAATAATGGAAAAATCCCTGCTTTCAACAGTTCAAGAAAATAATGAAATACTTGTTGTTAAATATTCGTGCTTTGGTCAATAAAATTGACACACTCAAAGATACTCTTCATAATGTGAAATCACACATCGGCATTTTGTGTATCAATGAAACATGTTAAGATAACACAGTCTTGATAAACGAAATTTCTATTGACGCGTTCAATTTAGAACAAAAAGATCGATCTCGAACTGGAGGTGGTGTGTTGTTATATATTTGTGATAAACATGGGTATTCTCGTCGTAGCGATTTTGAATGTAATGAAATTGAAATGTTATGTATTCACATGCATTTAAATTTCCAGAAAGATATACTTATTATTGGAGTTTACAGACCTCCATTGTCTGGAATGATTTTTTTTTCGATAAATTAAATGAGCTATTACAAGTTATTCATTCAAGAAGCTCAAACAACTATGAAACGTTTTCACTAGGGGATTTAAATTGTGACTTTTCGTCAGATGTTCACTCAAGCATGTTAAGTCGTTTAAAGTTCATTATGAGTTAGTTGAATTTAGTTCAATTGATCGTTACCCCAACACGCGTTACAGTTAGATCAAGTACAATTGAAGAGCTCGGTTCCAAAAGGTACGACATCCACAAATTCAAGTTCTGAGAAAAACGCGATATTTTAATTGACATAGTTAGAAATGTCAGTTTGCAATAATATTTTCCTTGAATTTTACAACTGAATGATACAAAACTAATACCACTCTCTAAAAAAATCTAGGTCCGCAGATTCGTTCATAATAAATTAATCATTTTTTTTTATTTCGATGGATTTACTACCTTTTGGAATAGAAATTTTCCTGGACTGTAAATTACAATGCATCAATTAAATCAAGTGGGGGCATCAAAAGACACATCCACATCCAGACACAGCACACGCAAATCTGCACAATACTCACACACACACACACACACACACACACACACACACACACACACACACACACACACACACACACACACACACACACACACACACACACACACACACACACACACACACACACACACACACACACACACACACACACACACACACACACACGCGCGCACATATAAATACATTTATATATACAAACTCAACACAACCCACACTAATTACTCACGTGAAAACACATACATGGGACTACACGAAATCTGATTTACTCTCTCTACTGTTTTTTTTTTGTCCTTTGTTTTCACCCACTCCATTTTTATGTTTGGTCCTTTTCGCAATAAAGCCAAAATCCAAGGTTAGAAGGTTGGTTGGTTGGTCAGTCAATACTGCCCTCCATACGCGTACGCAGGGGGTGTTTGGGGTGTTAAACACCCTTTTCACCCGAAGTCACCCCCTTTTTCACGATATCACCCCCTTTTTCGTAAAAAGAGGGGTGTTTGAAAATGAGGAATATTTGATTTTTTACGGTGATTTTGGAGAAATAATTTTCAACCCCCCCCTCCCCCCCCCCCGCTGAGCGAGTTTTCGTCGACTGGCGTGACGGGGAAAAATTTTGGTCCTTTGATTTGGGGGAAAAAAATCGTCTTAACCCCCCCCCCTCCACCCACCCGCTAAGCGAGTTTTCGGCGCTGGCGTGACACGGAAAAATGTGAACCTAGGATTTTGGCCGCGGAAAAACAACGACCCCCTTGGACAAAAATCCCAGCTAAGACGTACGCCTATGCTGCCGCTCTGATTGGTCCTTTCCCAATGAACGTGGATGTAGTACCTTTTGGAACTGAACTTAAATGGATGTAGTACCTTTTGGAACCGAACTGATTTTTAAGTGCTATTTTTTTTACAACTTCGCAATTAGAAATTCAGCAAGTTGTTCGTAGTAGTGTATAGAGCTACTGAAAATGAGTACACTAATGACAAAAAAAAAAAAAATCAATTTTGACCAAAAATGGATGTAGTACCTTTTGGAAACGAGCTCTTCAATTATTGATACTGTATTTTCTTCAATTCCGAAAATGTGATAAAACATGGGTGTTTCTATATTGTTCCTTAAATACGAAAAATTATATTAAAAACAATGGGGAGAAGGAAAAGACAATACGATACTTAGAAAATTCAAAGAAGATGAATAAATTAGACTGACATTGTTAGTTCTGATAATATAAATGACAATTGGCAAGTTTGGAAAAACACTTTAATATCTGTTCTCAATGATGTAGAACCCATTTTTGTTTTATATCCAGGGCCCCATGGGATACCAACTTATTGTTGAATGGGTACCCTCGCAAAATATTTGAATAAATAAATAAATTAATAAATACATTTTCTTCATAGGCTTCAATGTTCAAAGACGATGCAGTCTCTAACTCACAGTATGGTTTGTTTTTGCGCCAGCAAATAGACAAATGTTGGCATGTTATAATATCAAATAGATCCATATTTTTTTTACCCTTTGCATAATAACTCACCTTTTTTTAGGGTGGACGGGATCTTTCAGCTTATAAACCGTTGATATTCAGTTTGTCTTTACACTTTTATCTCTCTTAAAGGAAGAGAACGTGGGGGTTGACCCGGAGACACCAGTAAGACAGGGAGACGAGGTCCATTGCCAAATCTTCGTCTACAAGCACAAGTAAGTAGGCCTTGTACGTCCAAATAAACATATTTATGGTATTGGTCAAGACGTATTATGGAGAGATGAATATTAAGATAATGACTTAAATAACCCGAATATGAATGATCACTGTTTTCAGTGTAGTTATTATATCTAAGGAATATTTCGTCTTTCGTATTAAAGAGGAAAATATTACAGTTCTGCAGTGCCCAACTAGGTTTTAGAATAGGCATTATGTCAGTGAACTTTGTCCAACCACGTGCAGCCTATGGCTCCATCGTAATATAGAAGGAACCGAAGTATATCCATTAGAGGTTGTTCAAGCTGGGGTAATATTGGGAGAAAACCTGAAACGTCTAAAACAAATAATCCTCAAGTTCATTAAACACAAAAGGAAATCGGCGCTCCCTATTATAATACAGCAACCCATATTAAATGTGATTAAACGGAAATCCCCAGAAACAAGGCTCTTACCTTCCAACCCAAACAAATTTGAATCAATTGTAAGCCAGTTCTGGCCTGCTTTACTTCCTTCATCAGTCCAGCTCCAAGACCTTTTAAAAAAAAATGGTTTTCCAAAGTAAAGAACCTTATATATATATCTGAGTTTGATCAGTTACATCTCCCGTTTTGTAGTAATAATCAATGCGAGCATGGTATCATCAGAAAGATTATTAAATTTTCTTTAAAATGACACCCTATTTGTTATGATTATACCATCAGGAAAAGGGCAGAAACTTAAAATGTGGTGTAAAGTGTAAATTGAAAAGCTGCTAAATGACGAAAGTTTGTTAAGTCACCCAATTTTTGTTGTTGTTGATCATGTTGATAAGTGACTTTTCCAATGTTTCTTTGGTTGTTAGCACTCTAATGTAGAGATTGACATAGATTGAAAGAAAAAAAAACTGCACAAGCAAGCAAACAACAAAAACAAAAAGTGAAAAACACCCAAACAAACTGGACATAAGACATTTAATCTAACGGACCTTTCGCCACATTAATTGCACAAAGTGATTAAAAAAAGTGACAGGAGCTTGATTTGCATGGATTTTCTTAGAGAGAGGGTATAACGAGAATGGACTGGCCTGCATGCAGCTGAGACCTTAACCCCATTGAAAATTTCTGGAATTTACTCGGCCGGGCTGTACGAAAGAGAGTCACAAATGTAAAGACATTGACAGGTCTGAGTGGAATGCCATATCCCACAGGAACGAATCACAAAGCTCATCAACAGCATGGGGAAGCGGTGGTGGGCGGTGGTGCAAGGCAAGTGGGTCGTCCACCCGATACTGAACTCTGATCATGTCATTAAAATCATTGAACATTGATGGAATCAAAGATCCATGTGAAGATAAACATGAACATCCATGCAAATCAAGCCCCAGCCATTTTTTTTATTACTTTGGTGTGTTGATGTGGCGAAAGATCTGTGAGATTAAATGTCTTATGTCCAGTTTTTTTAATGCCCATACATGTTTGTTTATTTGGTTATTTCACTTGTTGTTGTTGTTGTTGTTTGCTTACTTGTGCAGGTGTTTCTTTCCATCCATGTCAACTTTCTCATAAGAGTACATAACCAAAAAGACAATAGAAAACTCACTCCTCAACAACGATAAAATTTTTGGTGACTTAACAAACTTGGTCATTTTGCCGCTTTCAATTTACACTTTACACCACATTTTAAGATACTGCCTTTTTCCTGAATGCATAATCGTAACAAGTAGGGTATCATTTTAAAGAAAATTTAATAATCTTTCCGATGATATCAAGCTATGATTATTACTACG
>JZLH01S0393717.1:49675-63216 GCA_001188425.1 Eucidaris tribuloides | reverse complement strand
ACCAAGGAGGTATGAGGGATGGAGTTCTAACAAGCAATAATTAATTCATGCATCTGCCAGATTTCTAAGGACGTACACAAGAATTCTTCAGGTGCTCTGATGTTCCAAGCCGCCAACGTCATAGGAAGAACGAAAGATGAGTTTGGATATGTGATAACGTTTTGCGAAAATTGCACTTGTGTCTTGTTAAAAGAATGTGATTTTTTTTTTTGGCCTATGAGTAAGCTTGACAAGTGAAAATAAATGAAGTAAGAAACAATTTCGGCAAGCTTGAATCAAAGTCATATTTTGTCAAAATTGTTGGGAACCATACCCTTCTTTTATGCCAATTTTGACACTTTTCCGATTTATTGCGGCAAATAAATTTCAAATATTATTATATTAGAAATGTAATGCTCTGTGATAAACTATGTCAAAAAGGTGCCCGGGGATGCCCATTTGAGTTATTTTCATCTGTATTTCATTAGTTTTTTTTTTCGCATGTCCCTCGAGTTTGAAATTTGTGTGCTCACCCATTCTTTTGCTATTAGCTACAGCGAAAAGTAATTATCCTTACGAAAACATTTCTTCCTTCGAAAGTGACTGGTAATTATACAGTCAAGCAGAATGTTATTATCTGGCTACATGTAAGCTTGAACTAGTTAAGCGCAAACGCAACATTATTTTCGAGTGGCGGCTTCGAACGTCGTTCAAAGAAACATGACTTGTTGTAACTCCAGCTCTATACCTCCTTGCTAATATACGGCGCTGATTTTACTGAACGTCCAAATATCACACGGTCATTCCACGTAAATGTCACGCGAGTCACGCATGTTTCATGTCACACAAGTAGTCACAAACCAGGGCATAGATCAAAACCGAGAAAATATTGAAGCCGACTGCTTTACCCGATCATGTAAATCAATCATGCGTGACTCGCGTGACACAAGTATTGAATGGCTGCACCACTGAACTAAATTTTTTTAGTTCAGTGGGCTGCACACTGAATTAAATGAACAGGTAAGCTTAAAACGCATCGTACGAATGACCTATCTTCTGCGCATGCGTTGCACATGCGCAAATTGAAACCCCGAATTGGCTTTTTACATAAATGTTTCATTACAACCAAGTTAACACTCTTTCTGCGCGGCGCTACATGCATTATAGGGCTCATGGTTAAGAACACGTCTTTGAAACTAGTCGAAAACGTGTTCGCCTTTTTTTAGCGTGGTGTCTCATGACTTGTTGGCATCGGGATGAGTTCGACTTACCAAATGGTCGATCTGTGTGCTTGATCGGCTGTGAGCAGTTGTAATCCAGGAGAAATTCGTTGTCCTGGCTACGAAGATCCCAAGAAACCTTCGTGTCAGGATCTTGTTGCAGCTGGAAACTTCCACTTGATGGAGGTGTGCATTCACCTATTCAGGACATAATCGTGTTTAATTCAATTCCAGTTTATTTCATTTAATAGATTAAAGATTCAGAAACATATAATTGTACATATTTATAGTAATTTGGTCGACAGATAATTACAAACCGGATAGCATTCACACATTATCGCAATGATCACTGGCAGCAGACTAATTAATATCTGAAGTGCACTTGATGTTTACTGGCAAAATTTATGTACAGCACTTTTCCGTAGATGGCATTAAAATGGATACGTAAACAATAAAAACACTGTTTAAAATATTTCAAAAAACTGATTAATGTTATTTAAGCCAGTCACTCTAACAACATTGTTTAATTTTTCAAACATGACCATGACTGTGGTATCAGTCTTATAAACAATATTGCATGTATTGGTTAAGATTTGAACAACGCTGTTCAAACTTTCAATATTGTTTAAAAGACGGATTCCACAATCATGGTTGTTTACAATACTGACATCTTTCATTCATAAATCACAACAGACAATATGTGACATATCTTATTAATCACATTGTTACATACATGTGTCTACATATAATAAAAAAAAAATGAATTCATATATTTTGTTGGTCCATCTGAAATATTCGTAGGGCAGAATGAATTTAACTAAGCCACGATGTAAAAAAAGTTAATTGTTTACTCACTGATTTGTGTTCTAGCAAACTTTTCATTCAATGCATTTGCTTGTGTGTGTAAGTTTATTTTGGCCTGCTCGATACGTGCTTCATTGCGTTCTTTAGATCGCTTCATTATCTCGTCAATGTTGCTTGCCATAGTGTATACTGATGCGGTTTGTCCCCAATTATGCTGAAAAAAAAACAAACAAAGAAAAATTCCACGGGAAGGTGGTCATGACACTAAAATTTCAATTTTATTTCATGACAAAGAACACTCTTAAAAATCCCGGGTCAGACTGACTCGGAAAAGGAATCCGTTGGGGCACACTCGGAAAAGGGTCAGTTTCAACCAAATTGTGGGTCAAGGTTGACCAAAATATGAGTCAACCTGACTTGGATTTTGGTCAAACTTGACCCGGAATGTGGTTAAACCTGACCCCTTTCCGAGTGTGCCCCCAACGGATCCTTTCTCCGAGTCAGTCTGACCCGGGATTTTTCTTTATTTACTTTGTATTTGAAGAGCTTGTTTCCGAAAGGGGGTAGATCTACTTGTCATGGAATGTAACATCAAGATGTAACATCAATCTATACAATTTTAGTTGCTCTATCAGATAACATAAACGAGAAGCTGAAATTCCCACCGAAAAGTGAGAAAATGGGCAAGAAAAGCGACCTTTTCCAAAAGCGTGCACATCCATTTTGATTTATTTCCAAAAGGGGGTAGATCCAAAACATAAAGGTAATAAAAAATGCAAAATACAAAAATAAGAACTCACGTATATTTTATATTTATTTATTTTTGTTGGTAAGTGTGGTTTTACATTCACATTGTTGTGTTCTTTGTTTGGTTAAGTTGGTTTCACTCGGAAACCTTGCGATGTGAGTGATAATAAACCCATCTTGCTTAGAATGGTATTGGATCTACCACCTTTTGGAAATTAACTAAAGTTTTTTCCAAAAGAGGGTACATCTATTTTTCATCTAATTGGAATTTTTGTCAATAAATAATCTATGCAGCTCAAGATGACACAAATGAGCAGTTGAAATTCAAGTTGAAAGTGGTAAACATTAAAAAGCAAAATGACTTTTACTTCCAAAATGGGGTAAATCAATTTTAGTTAATTTCCAATAGGGGGTAGAGCCCCGAAAAAAAATCCAGCCCTTAAATCAATTTAGAGAAGTAAATCGGGTCCACTTCAGCCGGAGTGTATCTCCTATCTAGAAGGATTTATCTTGAATTTGTTTAATTAAGCCGAATTAATCATGAACATAAAAATACATTAAATAGAACCATACACAAAATGTTTGTTTGTCACAAGGCGTTTTAATGGAAGTTATTTTAGAACGACTCAACTTTTGACTACCAAATTTTCATAGTAGAATCGTTGCACAGTTTACTTAATTTTGAAAGTTTCACCCCAAGTTGAGGACAACCCCCAATCATGAAATTTACCTCTAAGAGGAAATTTGTGCAATACTTTCCGATTTTTTTTCTTCATCTCTCAAATTTTAACACTAAGAAGAGCCATGTAACGCGTGTTACTAATATTTTTTTCATTTCGGAGAAATTAGTGTGTTGGGAATTATAAATTTTTAATTCGACACACCCCGATTCTGTAAACAGGACGGTTGTCTTAAATAAATGGTGTCATCAGTCTGAAACATAAACTTGTCCGGGCTCACTCAAGGAAAGAGAAAAACGGTTCTCAAATTTGTCACAATAGCAGAAGAATCAATTTTAGTAAAAAAAAAAAGAGGGTTCCAGGACAGATTTAGGCCTATTTCAAAAAGGTACCGACACGAACCCTTTGTTGATAAAAAAGGTCCTCGCTAAAAGTAGTTATTTTCTGCTTTTGTGACAAAATGGTTCTGAACGAAAAAAAAATATATTAGAGGTTGGATAAGGGGTCTATCGTGCGGGTAAATTGGTGTACAGATATAAATACAGTAAAATAGATGTGGGATCTAATAAAAATTTTGAGCAACATACATTGTAGTCTGAATTCCAGACTCCACCTCTGCGAAGCAGAGGCCGGCCGCGAAGCGGTTGGTAGAGTAGACAAATTTATTTTGCTGGTCTACCTAACACGTCTGGCAGCCAGACTACATACATTGTAAATATGAACATGAATGCTTCAATTTGAAATTACTTGAAGTTATTCTTCAGCCCTGTTTCGTCTGTTCATATCATGTTAATTTATTCTTATTTTGCTGCCATGAACAGTTATGCCAGGCATGCCAGGGCTCAAATTGTTTACTCAAGTCAAGGGACATCAATTTCAAGCCATTGTGCTTATGACGAACCCCTCCCATGCAATGTTTATCGTGTCAATAACTTTTCGTTATAATTGTATCACTGTTATTTTGTAATGTTAATTGCATGGAAATAAAATAATCATTCAATCAAATATTCAGTCAATCTATCTATCTACTGGTTATAATCTATCTATCTATCTATCTATCTATCTATCTATCTATCTATCTATCTATCTATCTATCTATCTATCTTTCTATCTATCTGCATGTATCTATCCATGGACCTAGCCCTAGGTCCATGATCTATCTATCTATCGTTCAACTATCCATGAAATCAAGGAAATACACAAAACATGTAGATGGAACTAGATGTCTATATCGCCACAATGGATGGGGCACGAACTAGAGCACCGGGATATAGGAATCCCTTCACATACTGAATTAGGCCGTGGCTACATATGCAGACAAGTAAATTACATGTAGCCATGGTCAAAATATTTGCTTACGTTTCCGGCAAATGTTGCTGTTTTACGATAATAAGGAGTAGATCTACTGGACGCTATTCCGGAGCTCACTCAATCTGGCACACAATCTTTTGCACCTGCTCTATGCTGTGGATCCGCTCAGAATACGACGAACTCGACTGATTTGATTTTGAAAAAAAAAATAGGAAATATACAGACCAAACTGAACGTATATCAATGTGTACTGGAAGCGCAATGATCGCGGATCGAGATGCACTTTGGGAGAAGCTATTTATAAGACCGGGAATTCCCAAGATGTGTGGTTGCAAACGACAGATGGCGCTCTACCACCGCGCATGCACTGGTGTTCGACGTAGCTTTGTTAGCTTGTTGGTTTGTACCGTATGTGACCGCAGAGTTATGGAATAACGGGATAATGGTGGAATGGATACTCATGCAAGATAAAGAAATGGTTGCTCGTTCAGAAGAAAACGGTGTTGCCAATTCGTATTTTGGTAGTAAAATATGTATAACTTTATCTGATTATCCTCGCCAGATGTTTGTCAATTTTTTTACTGACGTATTTTTCCTTCTACACAAATCTTAATTACTGTTATCCCCAAATTTCTCATAAATTAATAACATAACAGTTGCACACGTAACGGAATAAATACAGATTGTGAAATGTTGTAACTCTTTTAGATTCTGTTTTACAGCCACAGTGTTAAAGGAAGACACAACAAACACCTTGGATTGTAAGTCTGTTTTGTTACATTATACAGATGCTCACGAAAATTTAAAAATTAAAAGGTGGCAAATTAAAATGAAAATTGCAATATTTTTGATAAGTTTTTCCTGTTATTTGTACGTGACTTGTGTAATGCATTTCAGACGTAATACACCCCTCCCACGTACAAAAATACAAAAACAAACAACACACAAGCTGATAGTACACATACGCCTATTTCTATAACACGGGCGCTTGCGCGCGCGGACACACAGACATACACGCACAGACGCACAGACGCACACACACACACACACACACACACACACACACACACACACACACACACACACACACACACACACACACACACACACACACAAACTACTCTCGCATTATACGGTCTCATTTCGCATCTTAAAACAATGCCATCTTATCTTAACTTCAGAATGCAAATCAATTACAAAGTGCTCAATCAATATTATTTCAGCCACATTTTCCTATAATCCATTAGGCCTATCAAACTTTGACAATTATTTCACCTTCCCAGAAATATAAAGATCATCAATGTTCAGATGGATTGAGCATGCAAAAACGCACGTACACACACGCACACACGCTTCGTTATCTAAATTGTGTATCTACATGCACAATGTGTATCCAAAAACAGGTAGACACTTAAAAAAAATATTACACGAACATTTCAGATTATTTTTTGATATGTATATTTTACCTTGGACCAAAGCTATCTGAAGACACTATTGGTATTAAAAGTACTTCACAGACCGGTGCTGCAGAATCTCTCAACTGATGTGCACAGGCAATTCTGTGACAAAAAGACAAAAAAAGACAAAAGTGAAGAAATGATTCAGACACCCCCCCCCTTATAAACGGAAAATGTCATGTTTGCAAGATGAACTGTGAATTAAAAACAAATGAATTTTTTTTTTTTAGGGGGGGGGAGGTTATATTTGAATCATTACTTTCTTTTTGTCTTTCTTGTCACAGAATTGATATTAACTATTCTCTGAGCATGCTGAGGATTAAATACTTGTCCACATCAGTTGAGAGCTTCTGCAGCACCTGTCTGTGAGGCAACATTGACTGTGCGCAAATGCATTTTGGGCCGATTGCACAAAAGTGGGTTGTGCTCACTCATGCGTGAAATATTTTCAATACAACAGTGCCATCAGATAGCTTCGGTCCAAGGTAAAGTATTCATATCCAAAAATAATCCCATGATCATGAAATTTTTGTGTAATAAATGTTTTTCTAAGTGTCTACATTTTTGATACGGTATAATTATATTTTACATACATAATTTAAACGCACAATTCTTACTACTTGCACATGATTGGGGGTAGTCCTCAATTTGGGGTAAAACTATTGTAGAGTCAAGTAAACTATGCAAGGATCTATACTGTGACAATTTTGCAGTCAAAGGTTGTCTCATTTTAAAATTACTTCCATACACGTCGATATACTAAAAACATGCATACGGTTTAATTAAGAAAGCTCAATAAGCAGATCTGTTATAACATCTACACCCAAAATAAGCTAGGTCACGGATGTGGCTAAACAAAATAATAGTGAAATTTGGGAGCAATGCAGTGCTACCTAACAAAAAATTACGTTTTTAATATTGTTTTGTACGGTATAGTAACCAAAGCTGCGCCGACTTTAAAGGCCCACTGTCAAGTGTCAAGTCAACCACTAAACAAGCTAATTTATCGGCTTTTTCAGAAATTCCAGTTCCTGATGTTATTAGCATTACACGGTTTGGATTCGAGACTAATGACACAGCTGGTAGACGAGACTACTTATGTCCATAGTCTGAATTCCAGACTCCTTCTCTGCGAAGTAGAGGCCGCCCGTGAAACCTACTTATGGCTTCATGAATAACGCTGGGGACTAGGAGTCAGACTATGCCCCACAGACTAGTCTGTGGTCAGGTGTTACGCAATACGTCGCATCGTGACGTCACTCAGAGCTCGAAGGCCACTTGTTCTATGTACAATATATCAGTACTTGACCAGTTGACATGGCTGCGGATACAATCTTAACCGTTCTGGCCTATGCGCTGGTGTTGGCGAGTCTTGCTGTTGGCGGGTTGCTACTTGGTTTTGCCGTCACTGTGTACCGATGTGACAAGCGGTATGGACATCTACCGAGCCCGAAACCACAAAGGTGAGGCGGTTAATCGTACCATGGACCCTACTACTCGTACTGAGTTTAATGTTGGGATTAATTGTTCGTGAGCAAAGTGCCTACATGTATTGTGAAGTGACAGCCCATTGTACGGGATATACCGGTAACAATATTGTGTTTACGAAACATAGAGGCTAGTCTTTTATGCAGACTCTGAATGATTTCTGTTGCGTGAAGCTCCAGAGCCTGCTTTGCGAGAAGTTTACAGGCACAAACCCTTGGCGTCGTAATTTGTAATTCACGGTATGAGTCTAAAAAGATGCAGACAAACTGTGACCAACACTTAGCCTGTTTCGCAGGCGTTATTCATTTGTTTCTCCTTACGCAAGTAGTATGTCTAGTAATAAGACTAGGCACTGGTAGAGCTGTTTAAGAACAACCAATAATATTCTGGAGATGTAATTAAAACATTTTTTGCTTTCTTGGAAACGTTGTTACGATGTTTGAACACTGTTTTAAAACATATCATAAAAACATTTTGCACTATACTTAAAAATACTACACATGTGGATTATGATATCATAAAAATTTTATTATAAAACATTATTTGGAAAACATTTCTGAAACCTTTTGGAAATGTAGTAAACGTAAACATTATCTGCTAGCTGGGATATATGTCTTCACATATTCCATGCTATCTTCAGTTGAGTAGCCAGGATTATTCAACTGATCGTCGGGGGCAAATAAATAATAATAAAAATGTCCGCCTTGGACTATTTAACATATAACAATGTCAGAATTGTGAGCTTGATATTTGTTCCTCGGTCGTCGTCAATACTGTTAACCAGTTATGGCCTGGTGGTATTGTCGCAGCCCGGATAGCTGTAGACGCGGGTTCGAAGCCTGGTTCATTTTTCTGACATGTTTGTTAAAATCATAGATCACCAGATACGATCTAAAATACAGAGAGAGACAAATGAAATAATTTATTACATCAAATAAATTTTGTTTGAATGAGATGCATGAGACCATATGTGCCTCGTCCCCCGGCTCCTCCAACAGTTCGGAACATTTTGAAAATCAAAATTAAGTCTTATAAATTAAGTCTTAAAATCCGTCATTTTCGTGCACCCTCGTTATGGGAATGTTTGTTAACAATTCTTACTACGAATAGGTGGACTGTAAATTTTAATCTTCCTGTCATTCGGTATATGTAAACGATATTGCCCTTCAATATCTGAATTATTTTGTTTTATACAGTGTACTAAGAATTTTTTCTTTGGCCTTGTGATCGAACAAAAAATAATTAAATTTAATAATAGAGGTACGAGACTCATCCATTGAGAAAAAAAAAACCCCTACAATTTGAATTAGAAGGTCACACAAACTTCATACAAATGCTAACATTGTAAGCATTAATTTAATGCCGGTTGTTAAATTGCTCATAACCCAGTTATTGCATCCGTTGCATTCAAAGTGATAGGCTAACATTGTGGAGCTTCAAATTAAAAAGAAATTGTCAAACTTTGCTACTTGAGATACATTGTAGTGTTTGAATGGACAAGGAAACACCCTAGAATACAAAAGTTTGGAAATTTATGTTGCCACCGGCAAGATATGAATGGATAAATAATTAGTACTCGGGGCGAGTAAAAAAAATAGTGTAGATCCACACATAGTAAGTCTATGGGAGGAAATGGGCATGTGAATTCGGTCAACTTACAATTTTCACTTTTTTAAAGCACTAAATCATCATTTTGAAATACAATTTTTTCAGGGCTTTATTTTTAGACCTTATCAAAGACGCTTGGAGCATGGAGGATTATGTAGCTCACTTTTTTTAACTGTGGTAAATGTTAGCCAGTGGCTTTAAAAAGATAAAGCTATTGTAAACACCCCCTTTTTTTTACTGTTTTTCTTCATATTATAGCTGGATACTTGGTCACCTGGCGAATATAAACAGTATGAAGGAGAAAACCGATCTTCCTCCCGTAACTGTACTATACCAATGGTAAGATTAATTCAAGTCTTTTTTAAAGTCCGAATGATACAAGTAAGTCATACGATTAGCGTCTTGCACCCTTCTATCGAAAGAAAAACAAACCAACGAGCAGCAAAATATACAACCATTTACTCATAAAACAGAAAAAAACCCAGAAAGAAACCCCCGAGAGAATGCCATCAACGAGTAGGCCAAAAAAAAAAGTGTAAACACTGTTCAGCCGCACATTCGCTAGTTGAAAGCAAGTGACAGAAGTATAATTTCTTATAAATGAGAAATTTATATCACAACATTTCAACTAAGACAAACGAGTAGCTTCACATGCACATTTAGTTTTTGACTGAACTGGCATCGCAAGCAAAAGATTTCACAATATATACTAACAAGGCTACTTTTAATACACGTACTGATTATCCACTTGAATGTGAATCACGCTAATTTCCAGCGAACTTTCTTTAGCCATGTCTTATTTTGAAATGAAATTTACTGATGTGGTGGAGATGTCGTCATCATGATTCTTTTTCTTCTTTTCTTGTTTTGATCATAATACTTATGATAACAGAAATAATAATAATAATGATAATAATAATAATAATAATAATAATAATAATAATAATAATAATAATAATAATAATAATAATAATAATAATGATACTACTACTACTACTACTAATAATAATAATAATAATAATAATTAAGTAATAATAATAAAAAAATGAATAAATAATGATTAGAATACTTAGTAGTCGTAGAAGCATTGTATTATTAATGTTATTATCATTATTGTTTTATCATTATTGCCGTTTTGTTTTTAGTATTATAAATTATTAATAATAATTATTCTTTGATTGATTTTTTTTATGCAGGTACAGAAATTACGGCCCCGTATACTACATTCGGGTGTTCTTTCAACCCATAGTCACTTGTTTAAACACAGAAATTGTTAAGGTAAATCGTGGGTCAATATTCGTGTCTTGTTTTTTGAGACTCCCGCAAATTTAAATGGATAATAATAAAATAATAATAATAACGTCTTATTTGCCCAGGGTAGCCACGTCAGTTGCATAGACTGCTCTACCAGCGGGCCCTGCATAACTTTAATGTTATTATTAGTAACCCTTCACTGTTCTAGAATGCCGAGCGCCTGGCCAGAAAGCAGAAGGTACCATTTCTAAAAAGTCTTTGGTATGACCCGGCCGGGGCTTGAACCCGCGCCCTTCCGGGCCAGAAGCGGACGCTCTACCACTGAGCCAACTCGCCCGGTAGATGCTCCACAGCATAGCATATTGCGGTTGTTTTTTCTAATAAAACTCTGACAAGGAAGTTCGAAAAGGAACGAAGTCAGATAGATATTATACATTTTATTCGTATTTTAATTTTATACAAAAAGCTAAACTGCACTGCGTGTGACATTCTTTGCCCCTTCCCGACTAACAGTTGCTGACAATACAAGAATAATTATGACCCTATTTTCGAAGAGCCTAATTTAGTGGAAATTCTTGATGTTGAGTGGAAACTGAGTTTGGAGTTACCGATCTTTAAAGGAAAAGGAGATGTGGTATGAGCGTGGAGCTGCTGAAACATGTTATGAAGATCACGGAAAGAGTGTTGGTGAAAGAATTAGAAAATCAGTGAAACTGGACGAGAAGCAAATTGGCGTTATGCCAGGAAAAGGCACGACAACTGAAATCTCGAAGTGGTTGTAAGAGGAGTACCTATACAGGGTGGCCCAGAAAGAATGCTACGAGTATGATCGAAAATTTCTTCACCATTATCGGCAAAATGTCATTAATTTTTATTCCGTTGGTTAGAACATTCTTTTTCCAATAAAATGATACCAAGATCATTGATTTTGAGTAAGGTGTTTTGATTCTAGGGCCATTTTTCGGAGGCAATGCAATTTCCCAAATTTGCCAATTTTTCAACAGCGACAGTCATCGGAACGCCTAGATATTCTGGCCTCTGGGCTTGCCATACCAGACAAACCGCGATGACAATGGAGGTGTAGCTAGCATCGTCTTCTTTATGAAAGCGAGGGCATTCCATTTTGCCAATAATGGTGAAGAAATTCTTTCTGGGCCACCCTGTATAGATTAGGAGAAGAAGCACATGTTTTGTTGATTTGGACAAGGCATTTGATAGGGTTCCGAAGAAAGTGAAGGAAAGTGATGAGAAAGAGAGGTTTACATGAGGCAATGGTGAGAGCAGTGCTTTAGGTTTTTTTTTTTTTTTTTAATTAAAGGAGCAAAGACAAGAGTGACAATTGAATCAGAGATGTTGGAGGAGTTTTGGGTGAAAGTTGGTGAAAGATCAAGGATCTGTGTTATCACCGCTGATGTTTACAATAACGTGACTATCGAAGATTGCAAGAGAGGGATGTGAAGTGAAATGCTCGATGTGGATGACTTAGTACTAATGAGAGCCGATGGAGGAGTCGTGAGAGAAGATTCAGAAATTGAAAGAGGCGTTTGAGAGTAAGGACCTGATGGAGAACATTGGCAAAATAAAAATCGATCGTGAATGGGTCAGAAGGAGAAGATTCGGTAAGGAAGACACTCGTTGCGTGTGCGGAAAGAGGGTTATGAACCAAGAGAGGGGGGGGGGGGGCACTGTCATTACAAGGTGTACACCATGCGCGTGTGAAAAAAAAACAACATGCGTGAAAAGGGTTGTCTTTCACGGTCGGGTGATGTACGCGCGTACACTGAAATTATGGTTACAGTTCGATATTCCGAAGGTTCGTTATTCCGAAGGTTCGTAATTCCGAAACACGTAAATTGCCTATACCTCGATGTTCATTAGTCCGAAAACGAAAAGGGTTCGTTAATCCGAGCATTTGTGGCGTTATTCCGAAGGTTCGTTATTCCGAAGGTTCGTTAATCCGAAAGCGAATTAGGGTTCGTATTTCCGAAGGTTCGTTAATCCGAAAAAGAAATAAGGTTCGTTAGTCCGAAAATGAAAAGGTTCGTTAGTCTGAAACTGAAATAATCTGTGGCGAAGCCGTGAAAACCGGAAAGGCAGGCGTGATGGAGGGGGGGGGGGGTAGAATCACCGTTGCTGTTCAATTATTATGAGGGTGGGAAGGGGCTGACCTATCATTACCAGGGGGCGATTAAATACGCAGAATTCTTTCAAAAGGGTGGTCATTGGCTTATGGGGCTAGTTCATTTTCATGCAAGAATCGATATCGTGTTTATTTCTCATTGCCAGACCTGTCAAT
This sequence comes from Eucidaris tribuloides, assembly GCA_001188425.1. NCBI lineage: Eukaryota > Metazoa > Echinodermata > Echinoidea > Cidaroida > Cidaridae > Eucidaris > Eucidaris tribuloides. Next base: position 50,372 of record JZLH01S0393717.1, on the reverse strand, counting down.
TTCGCTGGGGGAGTATTGGTGCATTTTGAAATTAACGAAAATAAGGTTCCTCTAGTTCCGACGGTTGTTCAGTTCGAATGTAAAAAAGGTTCGTTTAGTCCGAAACGTAAAAAGTTCGCTTTATCGAAAATGACAATAGTATCTTTTTTTCCGAAATATCGAAATAACTTATTCTAAGTACACAAACGTTTTGCTAATTAACAAAATAATAGATATTATGCAAAATCAATCTCAGGCGGAGCGATATATACATGTGGTATTTTGGGCCAAAGCATTTAAAGTGGGTGATCAATGTCTTGATTTTGATTTGATCTGCAGCAATGCATGCTCTGAGCGAATGGATGAGAATGTTAGGACTATGTGGGGTTGGGGGGTTTATCCGTGAATAACTCAGATAAGGGGATTTTTGTTTTTTGGGGGGGGGGGAGGGGGGTGTATTGATTTAACAGCTTCTTGCTGTTAATAATAATTAAAAAACGTAATACTAAAATGATCATAATAACAACGATGATAATTAAAAAATAATTAATAATAAATTATATTGATGGTTAATGATGATAACAATGTAATGACGGTAACAAAACATCATAATGCCTCACAACATGTGTCATTGTTCCATGGAATTTTTAAAAGGGATTGCTTCAATTCGTATCCACCGAACAGTATGTGTCTTGTGAGGGAGTGATGTTGCACGAGG
>JZLH01S0393717.1:24594-38603 GCA_001188425.1 Eucidaris tribuloides | reverse complement strand
CAATTTTTGAAATCTTTGTAATCCAATTATGATGAATTAACTCTTGTTGATTTCCTCTAAAATATACCCCCAGTATCTTTACAGATGACTTTGCCCATGGGATACCTTCAAGGTTACCATTTACATCATCATTATCAATATTGACTAACATACTTTTATTTTTGTTTAATTCTAATCCGGAAATTTCACTAAATTGCTCGATTTGTTTTATGGCTTTTATCAAAGAATTCGTATCATTGACAAATATTGTAGCATCATCTGCAAATTGTAAAATCTTAATTTCAACTAAATTAAACAATGAGATTCCTTTAATAAGTGAATCGTTTCTTATTTTAATAGCCAATATTTCTACCGCAATTATAAACAAAAGGGCGGATAAAGGACATCCTTGACGTACACCTCTAGATATATCAATCGCTTCAGTTAACCATCCATTTACATTTACAAAACTTTTTACATTAGTGTAAAGCGTAGATACCCATTGACAAAAATCAGTTTTAAAACCAAAAATATGTAAACACTTGAACAGAAAATCCCAACTGAGACAGCCGAAGGCTTTTCGAAAATCAGACAGCAAAGCAATTCCATTTTTGGTGTAGTTTTGTACATAAAAAATAATATCGTCAATCAATCTTATATTTTCAGATAAATTTCTTCCTTTTATGTAACCGACCTGGTCATTAGAAATTATTGTTGAAATTACATTTTGCAATCTTTTTGCTAAAATTGATGCTGCAATCTTATAATCATAATTTAGTAAAGAAATAGGTCTCCAATTTTCTAAAATGGTTTTATCTCCTTTTTTATACAATAATTTTATTATTGCCTGTCTTTGTGTGCCTGACATTTCGTTATTTTCAAAGCCTTCATTTAGAGATTCTATAAGCAAAACTTTAATTTCTTTCCAAAAGAATTGATAAAACTCAATATTTAATCCACCGCTTCCTGGAGCTTTGTTCTTTTTAAAACCAAAGACAGCATTTTTACATTCTTCTTCTGTCAATTTACCTTCACATGACTTTGCTAAATCGTCCGTTAACTGAGGGTATTCTAAATCAAAAAAATATTTATCTAAATCGGGAAAATTATTTTTTGAGCTATACAAAGTGGAGTAAAATTTATGTACACATTTTCTTATATTTTGTTGATTTTTTACACGTCTACCTTTATTATCTCGCAATAGTAATATAATACTTTTATCAAAGTTTCGTTTTTCTAATGACATAGAATATTTTGTATTTTTTTCACCTTCTTCGAACCATTTTACACGAGATCTTATAATCGATCCTTGACATTTCTGTCTATAAATCTTTTCAAGTTGTTCACTGGTTTTTTCATATTCACTCATAACTTCACACATATTGTGACTACAAAGTGTTTCCATTTTCTCATGTAAATGTTTCCATTTTTTCAATTTAACTTCCAGCTCTGTTGTTACATCCTTTTTCTTTTTCTTATTATTTTTCACGTAACAAATTGTATATTCCCGAATTCTTATTTTGCACAATTCCCATGCTTCTTGCGATGACATTTGCGAATCATTTTTTTCTATAATCGTTTTATTAATGATTTTTTTTTATTTCATCGCAAAACGCCTCATTTGTTAGCAGACTTGCATTAAATTTCCAGAATCCGGGACCATGTTTTGTATTATTTACAGACATTGTTAAGGTAACTGCATTATGGTCACCACTAACAACCGGCCTGATATCGGTTTTTACCACTTTATTTTTTACGCCTTTGCTAATTAACATATAATCAATCCTGGAAGCAACTTGAAGATGTTTGTTTCGCCATGTATATTGTCTTTTATCTCCATTAAACTTTCTCCATATATCAATAAGCAAGAACCGTTTCATCATTTGTTTTAAAGAGACTGGCGTTTGATATTTACTTTTAACATTTAAAGTGTCAATTTTTGGTTTCAACACACAATTAAAATCACCACCTATTATTAGGTGAGTTTAGAGATCGTGTAAATCATATTTTTGTTTCAACAGATTATTCACTTTTTTAAAGAAAATTTCTCTTTTGAGATAAACATTTGGGGCATATGCATCCAGAGTGGAAGTTAATTTGAAATGCAGTTACATGAAAAATGAACAACACTGTGTAATTCACAATATTGTGAAGTTATAAGTGAATATGAAAAACAGTGAACAACATGAAAGATTTATAGACAGAAATTTAAGGATCGCGTTTATAAGTGTCTCGTGAAAAGTGTTTGAGGAAGGAGAAAATACAAAATATTTTAATGTCATTAGAAAAACAAACTTTGATAATAATATAGTTACTATTGCGAGATATAAAGGTAGATGGTAAGAAAAATAACAAAGATATAAGAAAATGGTAAAAATTTTACTACTTTGTATAAGCCAAAATATTTTCCGACGATTTATAATGAATATTTTTTTGATTTAGAATAACCTCAGTTACGGACGATTTGGAAGGTTAATGGCGCGGGTAAATTGACAGAAAAATGTAAGAATTTATCTTGGTTTTAAAAAGAACAAAGCTCCAGAAGCGAATTGGATTAAATATTGAGTTTATCAATTTTTGAAAGAATTAAAGTTTTGCTTGTTAAATTCTAAATGAAGGCTTTGAAATAACGAAATGTCAGGCACATAAGCAGGCATAATAAAATTTTGTATAAAAAGGCGGGTGATAAAACCATGTTAAAAATGAACTATTTCTTTCTAAATTATGATTATAAAGATTGCAGAATCAATTTGCAAAAAATTGCAAAATGTATTTCAACAATAATTTTCTAATGACGCATCGGTTACATAGAAGGAATAAAAATTTACTGAAATATAGATTCTTACGATATTATTGTTTATGTACAAAATACTCCAAAATGAATTGATTTGCTGTCTGATTTTCGAAAACTTCGAACCGTCTCAGTTTAGAATTTCCTGTTAAGTGTTTGCATATTTTTTTGGTTTTTAAAAGTGATTTTGTCAATGGGTATCTAACGCTTTACATAACGTTAAAAGTTTTGTATGTAATAATGGAATTTACTGAAGCAATTGATATATTCTAGAGGTGTACGTCAAGGATGTCTTACACCCTTCTTGTATAATGCGGCGTACAATACTTGGCTATTAGATAAGAATATTCACGATTATTAAAAGTATTCAATGTTTAAGTTTATTGAAATTAATAATTTTCAGCAATTTGCAGATGTATGCAAACAATTTTTGTCAATGATACAATTCTTATAAAAACTATAAAACAATCGCAATTTAGTAAAATTTCCGGAATTAAATTAAACAGAAAATAAAAGTATGTAGTCAATATTTGATAACAATGATGTAAATTGGTAACATTGGAAGTATCTCCATGGGTAAAGTCAGTTGTAAAAATATGGGGGTATATTTTGAGGAATGACAATGAGTTAATTTATCAAATTGGATTACAAAAGGATTTCAAAAATGTTGAAACATAGTTAGCTCCATGGAAGGAGAACGTTTAACATTATGCGAGCAAATAACATATATTAAAACACTTCTTGTTTGCAGGTAGCTATATAATGCTCAAAATGATACGTAATGCCACAAAAATAATGAAGCCAATAAATTCTCGTAGTATATTTCTTTTCTATGGAATAGTAAAAAGATCGTGTAAAAGAAAGTGAGTTACGGTTGAGTATGAATATTGGGGGACTTAAGATGGATCAATTTAAACAGCCTCATAAAAAGTTTTTTTTAAAAATGGATTTACATATTTTTCAGAAAGAGAAAAAATGGAAACAAAATATTAGAGATTTTTGATATAAAACTAGGGAAACAATTGAATATTTTTAAATATAGTGTAGAAAGAGATACAATGTTTTTAAAAAAAATACCTGAATATTATAAAACAATGTTTATACTTGGTTGAATTAAGGATTCTTCAGAAAACGCATCAAAAATTTACGAAATCGGATGTTACCAGTGAAGAGGCTATGTTTAACTCAAGCATACAACAAGATAATAAAGGGAATATGTCTGTTTTAAAGGACAATTGGTTTAATACGCTGGCATAACAAAAATTAAGACATATTGTTAACAACTCAAATTGCATGTCATTCAAGAAATTCAGAATTATTTCAGACGAAACATGCAAATTTGTTAGAGAATATTTTCAATCGTATTAATGGTCTGATTGCCACAACATGGAAAACAACATCTTATAAGAACAGATAGAAAATATCAACGTACTTCCGAATTTCAATGTCATAGAATTGTTTTAATGAATATCAAATAAAAAAGAAACCAACTTTTTCTATAACAATGATTGAAAATAATTCTATGTTAAACCACAAATTGAAAACAAATGGGAATCTATTTTGAGAGTCTAACAGAAGATTTAATTGGAAAGACATATGGTCATGGTAATTAAACGTCTTGAAAGAAATAAAATATCAGAATTTAATTTTTAAAACTTTTACAATGATTTGATACCACACAGACTATATTTATTTAAATGAAGTTATGTAATTTCGCTAGTGTTTACATGATGACGAATTCAGACTCTATTCATTTGTTTGATAAAGTGTAAAGAAACGAGATTATTTTTTTGTTAGATTTAGTACGCAATATTGCAAAATTTTCAAGGTGTCAATTGCTTTTGATGAATTTATCCTGATAGAGGTTATGATTTGGAAACAGACATTTTGATACCTTTAAATTATCATATTGTGTTAAGCTAAATATGCAATTGTATATGGAAATATTTCGTTCTCAAATAAATACAAATGTTTAATGATTTGCTAATTTCAGACAGATTGTAAATTGACCGCTTAAAAAATAATTTTTAAACAAGGATAGAAAGATGCATTTAACAATCGTCTGAATATTGAAAAAGGTGTAAGTCAAAGGTATGTATTTTTGTGTAATAACGTATTGGAAGAAAATGAAATATGTTTGTTTAAGTTACATGTAATATATTTCATATGTTGTAAATGTCCTGATTATTTTGCAATAAGCATTTGATTACAAAAATAAAATAAAAAATGTAGTGGATAGTACAGACTGTATAGTATATAAATTCCAAGATGAACTCGCTCACTTTATGTATGAATAAGGAAATAGATAGAAGCTGCAATATTCAATAGTAGCACGTGATGCTGTTTGGCAGGCTTATTATAGAAGTAGCACACTGATTCTAGCTGCATGTCTTCCTACCGTTTGGAGGCTTACGGGTTTTAAGTGCAGGATGGTCTTGTCAATATTTTCGAAATCAACAGCTGTAATAGTAGAGAGAGGTCATAAAACGATAGTGTTTAGGTCTATGGGATTTTTGGGCAAGAAAGGAAGATTGGAACGCGAAACGACAACGAATGATGTTGTTAGGCATCACTGCAATAAAACCAATGAGGCTGTACTAGTACATGAAAACCTAATCGTTCAAGGAGTGATTAGTGTGGGAGCTTGGAAATGAGCGAATTGTGAGGTCTGATAAGAGTGGAATGTGTGAAGGTGTGTTGCTTCACGTATAAGCAGTATGTATATGTGAATTGGAAACAATTATGTACCATTATCTTCTCTCGAAATTGAGCAGAAGCAATATAGGCCTAATATTTGATGCTAACCCTTCGTTTTCTTCGTGTCAGGGGTGGAACGTATTTTTGTTTGGGGGGGGGAGCCAAACAAAAGGGCAATTTTATAGTTCAAAAAGTTGGCGCTTGCCAATATTTTTACCATCGTATACGTTCTGTGCTGAAGTAGTGTTTTTAAAATTCACGGTAATTGTACTAATGAGCAAAAGCCTTTTTTCTAATTAAGGAGACGGATTTTCTGATTAATTGAATAAATGAATATTACATCTACTGCCGGCGAGGGAGGTTAGCGAGGCGAGAGAGTTTGGAATTGGAAACTCGATTTTGTGGTGTATCTGGCCAATAATTGAACTCATGAAGTTTTTGGTATAGGTTAGAGATGTAGATAATCTGGTTAGAAGTGACATTATTGGATCAATTGGATATATTAGATGAGGCATAAACACAGTTTCTGAGACAGAGATGCATAAAGAGCGTATTTCGTTTGTTAACAATAATTGGTGTGAAATTCTTTTAAAAATATTTTTTAATGCTCATTTTATAGTATGGATTTTGACAATATAGTTTTTTTTGGAGCAATTAGCCAGCGGTTTGGACAAAAATAAGTCCTTAATATAAAACTTACTGTCTTTCTATACATAATGTCCACAATGAACTAAGAATAAGAGAAACATATTATATAAATATATAGCAAAAAAAAAGTGTGACTCTGAGCATTATACATTGTTAGGAGTTTTTTTGTATGAACTTGCTACCAAGTACCCCATATCAGCGATAGTGAATCCAACTATATTCAATAATTATACATGTCATGAATGGCACATTACAGAATACGCAAATGTACTCGTAGGGCATCTGACGCAAATAAACAGGCTCTAGAAAAAAGTCGTAGTCGCAGATTGGTCTTTAGAAATTAGCATATACCAGATTGATTATAGATGAGTTGCTGATGAAGAAAAAGCCTTTGTTCTCAAATTAAATGCGCATTGATGATAAATAGACATAGGCAAATTCTAACATCCTCATTCGTAGAAGAAGATCAACGCGTCATAGTGTTTCACAGAGCATGAACATTACTGCTAGATTGCTGCTTTACACGCTCATTGTTAAATATTATGAATTGCTGTGGTCTGCGTTAATTGGAGATGCCTGGAAAAGGTATTCTTTTTTGAATGAACTATAACAAGCATTCACCAGTAGCCATTGATAGAATGGCTGCGCTCAAATGCTTCACCAGAATTCCTATTTCGGTTTTCAAACATCGGTCGTTCTCCAAAAGCCGCGATGGAAGTATGTCAAGCACATCCCTAGTGTGAGGAAACGAGATAGGCGGAGTGACATCCATCCAGTAAGTTACTTTTGCAGCACGATGAAAGACCCGGTAGTTATTCCTGCTTAAAACGTACTGCTCTCGTCGACATTATAAATAACGCGTCATATATTATCAATTTAATTTTTCTAAAAACGGTCACATGGTAATTAGGATATAAACCCTATTTACGGGTTTAGTAATATTACAATAATGATCATTAGGCGACTTTGTAAAATACACTGATGGGACTACGGATCAATCACGATAATGGCTTGCCCTAACAATCATAAAGTTTGTGTACAGAAGGTTGCATTCTCTCCTTAACAAGTGATTTCTTTGTTGAAGAGAAGAATAGGCGACGCATCGGAAAGTTCCTCCGAAAGCATTTTTTATTCGCTTGTAAGCTGGACATAATAACTGGGGGCGCATGTTAATCAGCAGAAAAATTAGTGGGGAAGGGCCCAATTTTTGCCACCTTCCTAGGAGCACTAAGTGTGAAGAGCAAAAAACTATGCCCGTTTAGGCACATCATGTCATGTCTTCTTTGAATAAGTATTCCTTTACTCTACAATAAGTGCCCCATTCAGGGCAAAAAATTCATATGAATTAAAGCAATAACAAAACTGAAAGAAAATCACCTTCAGTGACGGAATATGCGTATTTCAAACAGGTTTCAGCTTTCAATCAGTATGGGTGAAGACATTATAAACTTAGAAAAATGGCATTATTTTACCTTCAAGTGATCGGGGAAGTGGGAAACAGTATACGGTGGCCAATTTTCTACCCGTGAGGGCATCCAGATAGAGGCTAAGCCTTTTAGCACAATTGTTTCGGTGAACATAATTTAGACAATATGTTTTCTCTGTACTGTAACATGCGACCGTCAAGGGCAAAAAGAAAGAAAATGATTTAAAAAAGAAAAGAAATGTAACTTAATACTTATAGAACAAATAAAAGAGTATCAATTTATGGACAAATGGTAGAATTAAAAAAAATCTTCAAAAAGGGCACATTTCATTTTGAAAAGGGGTTTTTTCGTAATCGAATTTTTTTTTTTGGGGGGAGAGTGCCCTGTCCGCCCTCCCCCCCACAATCGCGACTGATTCGTGTCATAATGGACATGAATAAGGATTTAAATATTAAGTTCAGATCAAACCGGGCAAGGGAACCTTGGTATGAAAAACATAGGAAAACAAAGATAAAACAGTGGCTATTGCAAATGTTCAATTAAATATCAAAAACTGAGATTTGCTCTTTCAACTCGATGTTCGTAGAAAAGGATGCAGTTTCCAGTGCATTAGATCGATAATACGTCCATTGTACCCAACAAAACAAGAACACTTAGGTGTAAATATTTGATGAAATATGGTTTGAACAGTTATTAATCAGCAAAGTGTAAAGCAGCATCATTTGCTTTGTGTAAACTATGGGAAGGTAGTCAATTCTTGGATGCAAAGACAATAAAGAAGTGACAAGGCTCTGTGACTTAATACTAGAATATGGTACTGTTTACTTCTTAAAATGTCAGATTCCGCAAACTGAAAACAGACTGCAAGATAATAAACTACGACAGCGCGATTAATCACCCCACTAGAAAAATCTCATATAACAGTATGAAAGCAACTACAATTGGCTCCCAAGTCATCACGTTTAATGTTTAAAAATACTGATCATACCTTTCAATATGTTTGCATGCAATAGCGCAAAATATCTCAGTGAATTCTAATTATGGTATGTAAATCTGCAACTAAGATCAGTGAAAAAGGGAAGATTTTTGCATTAATGTCGGCAAGTATTCAGTACAAAGTTTTATATAGGGAGCGATTATTTTCGCTTATGCTGCTCCTCATCGAATTATGATCTCCATCATATTTGAAGAAATTGCCGCCCCCTCTAAACAAACAAAGTTTAAATCCTCCTTAAAACATATTTAATTGCAAAATACTTTGATCTGAGTTATTAACAGTTGGCAGCATCTTATAATTTTGCTATTACTTCAAAAAGCGGCTATGAGAACGTCATTGGCATAATCTGCGCTATATAAGTCATTGTGGTATTATAATTATATTATTAAATATAAAGCTAAATATGGACCCAGATATAGGCAGAAATTGGTCAAAATTAATAGAATATTCAAATGAAGACTCAGTTAACGAGTCTCTTTATTTATTTCCAAAAAATCACATAAAGGGGCGCAACATACGCGCACATTTCGAAAAACTGAAAGTTAGTGAATCAAGTCAACGTCGTACTGAAACTACGACATTCAAAACTAAATGGACATGAGAAGGGACTAAAGAGAAGGTCATATAAACCAATGTGTGTAGGTCTTGGATTTGGGAGAGAAATAGACATGGGAAAGCGAACGAACAACGCAATATTTGTTAGCAATTTACTGCAAATAAAAAAAAATGATGCGTGTGAAGCTATAAAACATAAACTTTATGAGCGATTATCTGGTAACTTAAAATAGGCATTGTCGGTGTCTGGAAGAGAAAATGGTGGCAAAAGTGTGGCGTTTGCTCGATCGATGCACGTAATGAGTGTAGAGATTTCGAGCATTTATGTCATTATAGTTCTCTATAGACTCTATAGACACAACTACTATTAGTAGGCCTATACTTCGTTGAGAGCGTCATCTCAGTGTCATGCTGACATAAAATAAAAGGGCCGCGGTAAAAAGGGAGCGTGTTTGTCGAACGGAAAAGAAAGGCTGGTAGAAAAAAACATGGGAACAAAACATGAAAGGGCTGAGAAGGGAATAGGTCGGAGGGGATTATCGTGACTAGTAAAGGAAGTTAAAGGGATGAGCAGAATCAAATTGGATACAAAAGTTCGAAAAATGTGAAAACTTAGTCGGTGCAAAAAAAAAAAAAAGGAGAGCATTTTTGTTTACTTGCCAGGGGGCGGAATCCTCTGACTTCGAGGGGGGAGGAAGGTCATGTCACACCTACCAAGGATAGACGGGAGCTGACGGAGGGAGGGAGAAAAATTTATATGCAGAAAGCAGATGTCGAAAAAAAAATTTTTGAACAGATTGGCGACTCAGTCGCAGACAAGCTACTACGTGAGATTTCACTTTTTGAGAGTAGACTGGCAGTTGCGAGGTCAGATAATTGTAGGTCCTACGTTGAGTTCTGTATAATAAATGATATATAGAATGGATGACTGTTTTAGCTCCCAATCATTGTTTGATGCGTTAAATATACATCATTCGTAATGAAATGCAATGAATGCATGATGTTAAAAGGGAGGGGAGGTTAAGCCAGAGTTTGTCGAACTGAATTACAGGGGTTGGCGATCACCTCACCTCACAGCAATTGCCCTATATCCCCCTCCTTTGCTCGCGCGACTCTGCGCATCTCGCTTCAAACCACCTCCCCACTTTCCTACAAACACCACTTGCTTCTTCCTAGTCTTTTTGTCACCCGCTTCAGACCATCAGACGATACCACAGAAACTAAATGTTCTCAAACATGATCAACTCCTCCACATATTCATACATACATAAACTCCATTCACTTCACATTGATCCAACATTGTTCAACCCAATCTGATCAAATCCTCAGTCTTTTTTTTTTTACTGTCATTCAGCTTAAACAACACATTGTTTCCATCAGTCCCTTCTCAGAATCCCATCTCATTTCTCAGCATCACACACATGTATCACTCCCAATACAACATCGCTGATCTCATGTAACTCCCATAAACAATATCTTTCATCTTAAGGGAACTGTTTCCTTAGAAAAAAAATCTTTTGTTACAAAGGAAAAAAGTCAAACATTAAATCTCTCTGTCATGTCTCATTCATGTAATTCACAAAAACAAATGAACCATGCAATACTTTTAGCCCAGTTCATAACATATTTATAAATCGAGCGATCATAAAAGAACTGAAGAGCGAAAGTTTCGTTTACAAAATGTCAAATTAATCGTTTTCTCCGTTTGTAAATTTTATTTTTTTTTGTAATTTCCGATTGATTTTTCGTTGGGAAAAAAAATCACAAATAACGAAGTCAGCTTTGCATCGCCATTGGGGGGTTTGATTCGGGTCGGGGACATATTGCAGTAACGCATGATTTCTTATGTTTACAGGCTTTTTTGGTAATTAAGTTAGTTTTTTCAATGAATATATATTAATTACTTTGGGGAATTTTTAAGCATAATTTGTTCAAAATATGCCGTTTTCCGCGTATATAAACCATGCAATTCCGTCGATTCCGCGAAATCTCGCAACGCGGAAAACTTCGGTCTTTATAAAATTAATAGACGCAAAGATTTATATGGTTACCAATAAACCGTATTATGTATGGACAAAAATCATGAATCTGGGAAAAAGATTGATTCGTGGTCATAAGTATTTGATTGAAGTACAACACCTATAGCTCCCTCTCTCGCTCTATTAATTGCATTGCAACAATTAAAACAACTTAGGTAGACTTTTAGATACACAAACAAAGGCTGCATCTTCAGTCTATCCATCTTTGTCTATGTCTACTGGACTGTATAATATCATAAATCATTACACACTCAAATTAAGCTTATTCACTACATAACTGATGGTGAAATAAAGAAAACAACATATGAGTGATCTTAGATATTACTAAAGCTTTTGAAATTTATTAATCATAATTCATGTATTCTTCTTCCCAACCTATCTACTGGCAATTTTGTGGTAACTATTTTTCATAGTATTTGCCTGAACAACAAGTACGAAAAGCCAAAGAATTTTTGGTTATCAGACATATATTTATTCAGTTAAAGAAATGATACTGCCAAGACCAGACATCAGAAAAAAGATCAATTTACCGAATAATGTTGTAGAATTACAGTAATTCGCCAATTCTTAAAATGCTCAGCAAGACTGATATACTACTTTCAACAGAGTACATTTGTATAGGGGAAAATCTTCCTATTTTCCCTCATGAGATGGGTAAGCTTGACTACAGAGTTATTGCTCATACATGCCAAAAAGTGCTATCTGAATGCTAATTATAATAGAATAATATCAACTTCAAAGAATAAATCCAAATTTTCTATAGTCGGAATTAATATAAGGTTTAAAACAGCATTAATTTCTTAAACGAAAAACATAAATTCGGCCACACTTCTAAACATAAATCCGTAAAGCAACAATGAACAAATTGTATTAATGCACATCCTACATCGTTTGACAACAATTTACCAACAGTTTGAAAGCAATACAGGTGTAAGTTATATAGGAACATATGTAGTACAGTGTGTTCAAATAATTGTGGCAAGTGAAAAGCAGCCCTCTATGGTAATAGAACAACATTCTTGACGTGTAGCTATATCACCATCAAGGGCATAATATAAGCTTCAAATGCCATTGTTTCTGTTCAGTTTTGCATTGTTTTTAATCTGAGTATACTCATATCAGAAAGGTAATACAAATGTCTAACTTTAGCTACAGTTAATGATAGCATAGAACATCTTCCCATAAAAGTGACACAATTGCGATTTCCACCCTTAGTTGATTTCGAAGATACTTGAGATAAAAAAGGATTCAACTAACAGCATTTGAAAGTTAGACTACGGCCTTGAGGTATGAGTAAACGTGTCATAAGCAGTATAATACTTATTGTCAAGAGGTCTTAATATGCAATTTTGAAGAAGTGGCTCAGCAATGTCCTAAAAAATTGTACAATAAAAAGGCCTCTTTGGCAATATAGAAATCATCTGTGACATATGCTACATGAACGTCATGGCAAGTCTCAGCTTTAATGCCATTTGTTTGTCATTGCTGATTTAATCTCAAGATATCTTGTAAACAAAAAGGAATGGAATTACGAGATTGTGTCACTTTTACAAGGGACTGAAGTAAAAGTGGCACAATTGTGATTTCACCCTTCTATATTTAAAAAATAAACATATCTCGATAAAAAGCAAACTGAACAAAGCTAACGTTATTGAAAAGGCTAAAGACTAAAGCTCTGATGTTGATGTAAGAGACTCAGGTCAGAAGAGATTTTCTACTATTGGCCAAAGAGGACTGTTTCACTTGCACAATTTTTTTTGGGACACAAATGTTATCCTTCGTGTGCGTGGTGAATTCACCCCCAAGACTTCATTAGTAATCATTTTGATTACCCCTGCCTTTAAGCAGCCTAGCAGGAATGTGACGAGCATGTTGCAGCTTTGACAGAAAATATATATGTTTGCAATTTATGCAACCTTTTGACAACGTCACTTTTGACAAATTAGATAGCTTGCCATAGGCTGACGGACATAGAAACAAATAAATTACACATATGATGCATTTTTAGTAATTAAATGTTTTATAGAAATAGGTAAAAAAATATACCTCATCGCTAGACTTCGAGTGAAGAAATAAATTGAATACATATACCATTGCTATTTATAACAATTCTTAGCCAAGCCTGTAACTTATCTAACACAATGGCTCTCCTATAGTCCCTTGCAATCTGAATTTACATCAGCGCTTTGTTTGTGTGTGGTTGCCTCCGTTAGTGATCTGCTGTTTCAGAATACACAATTTTCTTTAGCAAGAAATTGAATCTGATAAATCATTGTGATACAGGAAATTATGATTTTCAAAAAGGGTTTAAAAAAGATAAAGATATTGTTTTAATAGTGTTATACTGAATTCAAATGTTTAAGATAAATAGCAGGATGAGAGATAACTCAAAACGTAAGATGCTTTGCAATACTTAGTGGCCAGGTATAGAATGATTGCAGGAAGAACCAAAGATGCTAGTACAAAGTAATTGATTAAATTTGAACTTAAAAGTGGAAGAGTGCTGTTCGATCACAAAGATTTCATGAAGCAGACAGATTGAAAGTATTACAGACCACAGTATTTTAACAAACTAGATATTGGTGCACGCTTGTGACAAAGAAATTTTCAAGAACATTATTTAAGAGCAATGACAAGATTTTTTGTAAATGTATTTATGTATCATATCAGTTTTTATAAAAATTTTATTTAAAGTTATTTCAAGATCGTGTGTAGTATCACATAAAAATAATTCAGCCTATTGAAATAATTAAACGTACACTGACCATTTTGGCCTTTGAGGTTGCTCTAAGTTAACAGGAGTCTGAGTGACAGATTATAATTATTTACTAATCTACATTCTGGATAAAGGTGTCAAATCAGACAACATCATAATT
>JZLH01S0393717.1:1969-15056 GCA_001188425.1 Eucidaris tribuloides | reverse complement strand
CTGGGAAAGTTACTGCAACGATTCGACTTTCGCCTGGAGCAGTCGCAGAAATTCTTGATAAGAGAGGAAGTGACAAACAAACCATTCGATGGCTGCAAGACGTATATCACACTACGGGACTAATATAGACAACTTGTCCACGATGCTTCCTTCTAAGTCCGCAATATAAACCGGTGCTGTTTACGGGCAAAGTGTCTCTTTTGCATGCCTAAAAATACACCGGCATAAAGAAGAAAATACCATCTGAGAACATTTAGCAAAGTACAGGAGCTAGAAACCGAGTTGTAGTGGAATTATAGTGACCCTGATTGTAATGTTCTCAATGTATTCATCTTCATGACGTATGACGTATTATGGTGACCTAGCGTAAAATCATTTAACAGATGACGGTTAAATGCAATCTCATTTCAACTAATTTTGCTGTTTTCTTCATTCCTGTTCCTTTTTCATTACTTTCCTCTTTATACCCTTTGCTTTTATTCTTCTTTGTTAGCACATATTACGCACTTTCAAACATGTATAACTATACATGTATGTTCTTATTTTCTAACCTGGAAGTGGTCAAAGAGCATTTTCTTTTACCTATACCATGAGTTATTGTTAAACAAGGCCGGAAAAATCGAGTTGGCTTTCCATAATATGGACTGAAAATGGAAAATGAACCTACTTTTGAAAATCATTCTCTACTTATCCCAGAGGGACCTTTTTTGGGAGGACGCCCTGTATACTCTTGAAATGCCATTATCTGGGCTGAAAAATAACTGCAATCTGACCTTTTGGCGTCATCCGCTCTGCACAGTCTGGAATCATGTTTTGTTTCTATGCACAATACATATTTGAGTAATTTTGTATACATTTAAATTATTTTATCACACTCATTACATGATACATGTATTATCAAATTGATGTTGTATTGGAAGTAACGTGTTATGTAACATTATGTTTTGTAACGATTTATACAGCGGGAAATAAATATTCTATTCAATTCATCATTGCGTACACGACAATCGTCTCTTTTAGTGTCATGATCACATGTCCCAGTCATGTGATATTTGAATGTGAAACACTCACAGTGACTCACCCTCCCTACTCAAAAGTACATGTACTGCAACATGCACTATAATGCATGCATTTTGAGTTGAAGGTTTTTTTTTTTAATGATGTCCTTATGAAGTTCATTATTGGAAAATAAATTATTTGAAAAGAAATCAATGAATATTCTTTCTCCTTTCTTCTCCAAGGCGGAGAGATTATCAAATGAAGGCGCACCCAGAGCAGAGGGGCTGGAACATAAAATTTAACATTATTCGCCTCCCTATAGGGGTGGGGTGTTTATTCACACTAACATCGTAATTCTGTTTAATGTTTCCCGTGAAACTGTTTTGATGGTTTGGAAAGACTTCCAACAAAGAAAATAATACCAATATGTTCCTCTGAAGTGGTCTCAGAAAAGAGACTACACCCAGCGAAGACGAAAGTTTTTCCCATCTTCATAAGACAGTGGTAAGGAGGATACGCCCCATGTTTAAGACAGGACGTCTACAAGTTATGATTTATGATTTCTTCTCAATTCTAAAGGCGGTTTATTATTGCAAACATCCTAAAATTTGCTGTCATGCGACTTTTCAGTACATTGGATATAACGATTTGAAAAGACCATCATCCTCTGTTAGTAGCCTTATCCTCCTTACCACTGTCTTATAAAGATAGGAAAAACGTTTTTCTTCGCAGGGTGAAGTGTTCTTTTTGAGACCGCTTCAGATGAACATATTGGTATTAGTTATTTGATGAAAGTCTTTCCAAACCATTAAAACCGTTTCATGGGAAATATAAAACCGAATTACGATGCTAACGAGAATAAACACCCCACCGCTATAGGGAGGCTAAAAAAAAAAAAAGTTAAATTTTATGTTCCAGCCCCTCTGCTCTGGGTGCGCCTTCATTTGATAATCTCTCTGCCTTGGAGAAAAAAGGAGAAAGAATATTCATTGATTTCGTTTCAAATAATTGGTTATTTTCCAAAAAAATGAACTTCACTACGACATCATTATAGAAAGACCGCTTCAACTCGAAATACACGCGCTATAGTGTATGTTGCAATACTTTTGAGTAGCTAGAGGGTAGGCACGGTATGGTGTTGTTGTTGTTGTTGTTGTTGTTGTTTTCTGGAACTGCTAAGAGGATACTCTTTCCAGGAAAACTCTGATTATTTAATTCGGACCAATATGTCCAGGATAATCAGACCGTTCCCCGGGTAAATATTGATGATGTACTCCCAAGACATTTACTCCCAGAGAAACTACCCAATCATCCGCTGCCTTCGGAATTGATAAAATAATTGAATATAACTGGAGTTCCACAGGGCAGCCAAATTGTGATTGCAAACACGATAGCAATCGCGGAAGTCACATGTCAGATCCGCATTGGCATGATTGTATGTGTGTGTGTGTGCACTTATAAATGATCGAGGAAGTTCATGTGACCTTGTAATCGGTGATACACAGGGAGTGGGGAAGTTACCCAATTGAAAATACGTGTAGACTAATGAAATTGCGCCATCTACAGTCCGTAAGGGAAAGGGTATTCTACGGGGTACCTTGTCCACAATGATGCAAATACGCCCTCTAGGGTCCTTCAAATAAATAAATACTTCCTGACCCACAGGCGTACAGAAAATAAAATACACTGTACTTTATTTGAACTTAAACGAATTCACGACATTGTCATGCGTGTGTTGACAGTTATTTTGCGGTGAGTGTATCGATCACTCCGTTAAAAGTTTGACAGATGTACTGGCGGGCGTAAGTCCTCGGAGTTTCCGAATTTGGGGGGGGGGGAAATAAAGTAAAATATGATCAGTCTGTGCTTTATAAAACCCAAAGTATCGGTATATGCTGTCGTCAGGGTTTACTTGCATACTTGGTATGCACATCTTTTGGGGGTCAGCTCGATAGTCCTACGGTTCGTTAAAGCGAAGATCCAATACTCCGAAGGTTTATTATTCCGAACCATTGGCGTACGCAGAGGGGTGGGGGATGTATTTGGGGTGTTCAAACACTACCCCGGACACTACCCTTTTGCAAACGGGGGTGTTATCATCCCCAAGACACCCCCTTTACCTCCGTATTTGTCAAAGGGGGTGTTTTAAATTACTGGAACACATAATAAAGGGTGATTTATTCTAGATGGCGGGAAAGTGTAGACGTGCAATTTTAATTGTGTTTGAAATATTTTCGTGCCCCCCCCCTCCTTCCCGCTGAGCGGTAATTTTTGACAACTACTGTGACTTCAACAATTTTGGACCTGGGATTTGGAATGAAAAATTTGTCGTCGCTAACCTCCCCGCCCCGCAAACCCCCCCCCCCCCCCCCGCTGAGCAAGTTTCGGCGGTTGGTGAGACCGGATAAAAATAGACTGAGGATTTGGCCGTGGATGAAGCGGATGAACACCCCCTTTGCAAAAATCCTGCGTACCGCCGCTGTTCCGAACACATAAATTTCGTTCACGTTGGGACTCACAATTCCGAAATGAAATAAGGTTCGTTTATCCAAATATGTGGTACATTATTCCGAAGGTCCAGTTTTTACGAAGGTTCGTTATTCCGAAAACATAATTGGGGTTGAAATACCGAAGGATATTTTCATCCAATCGTGTTCATTTGCAGGTCTATGTTTGCTCACTCGTTTAAATGATCATACAGTTAAGTAATTCAGTAATTCCCCTTTTTCTTTCTTATTAATGACATTGGAAATCAGAATACAAAATATTTAATGAGGTAGAAATAGGACACAATGGTGGAACATGGTTAATATTTTCATTAATTTGATGTTCAATGTCATTTAATTACTTTTTTAGACATGAATATGGATATTATAGATGAGATATTAAATATTGGTATACATAATGGATGGTTGAGGTTATTGCCCATTAGGGGACAAACATTAAGTAGCGCTAATTCCAATTATGTTGACCTTGTGACTTTTTTTTTAGCTTTACTCTCTTTCTCGTTCATTTCACTATAGTGGCAAGTTTCCCTTTCTAGATTGCTGATGTTAGCAATTCAATTATGGTTTGTTATCGTAAATCTACAGAAGTGGTACCTCAATGGGAAGGGGATAGGTTGATAAGGGTTTTGAGACGAAATAAATGTAGGTGATTAGCCCAGAAAACAATTCAGATGTGTTATATGACTTTAGAATAATAGCATACCAAAGCTTTCAATTCTATTGTTATTACTTTGTAATTCTGTATGAACATTGCATATCTTTGACAAACGTAATAATAATGATAATAATAAAAATCAGAGTCATTCAGCCCCTGCACTGCACGATCATTTAATGAGGTTGGCAAAATTTTGATTGTACAATGTAATTCAATTTTTTTTTTTCCGGTGGATTGTGATCTCAGAAGCCCGTTTTCCACCACATCTGTAAATACGCATACAAAAGCGGCTATTTATGCAAAGTCCAACAAATACAAAAGTCACCTTTGCGAGCGAATAATTGTGGAATTTCTTTGGTGGAAGGACTCTTCAAACCTGAATGAAGGACACACAATCTATTCAATAAGACACAATTTGTGACCTTTTAATGGGTCGAAACCCGTGGAATTTTGGGGGTATGTTCTGTATAAACACCAAGTCTAGTCGTGCATTTTCCCTGTATGCAGAGTTCTTCTTCAGTACTACCCACGTATTATTAAAAGAAGAATACCACAGCTTGTGCCGGCTACAAATTTTCGGTAATCGATCAAAATTACAGGAAACTAGCTCGCGATACTGCGGTGACAACCTGACTGTTCAGCGCACAAAGAGTGGTACGTAACCCTACATAAACTTTACTTTGTTGGTCACGTATTTTGTAACATAGTAGATCGATTGGAAAACGATGCACACCTGTAGTCTACTCTGAACAGATTTAAATCACTCCTTGACCCGCTCCATTAAGTCAGTTTGTCATTTGGTTTTGCAGCGCGAAGAAACTAGGCGTTATATGAAGAAGGTATATACAGCACAGTCTCGTTACAGTAAACTATTGGGACTTGGAAAATGACTTTGTTATTTCGAAGTTTGTTATATCCGGGTTGCAAAAACAATGAAATACAAAGGGAATTTCAACAAGCATTGGGACTGGGAACAACAAGATTTGTCGTAAGGGATGTATTAATTGTCTTTAAACCTCCTTATTGTTGGAAATGTAGTGCTTGAATGATTTCATTAAAGATGCGATATAAATCTTCACTACTGTGCGTGTAAGTTGTCCTCAATCATGTGTTATGTTGTACTCCAACAAGGGCCTCCTTTGAGAAATTTAATTTGAGAAAGCTAATTATGTTAAAATTGAAATCATTTTGTCTACTCATGTTGATTTTCTTCTGGTCTTAGATGGTTACCAACTAAACAAAATGGCTTTTCGGTGCATCACGTTCACGCACTCATTACTTATCATCGTCATACAGTACACAACAGCAGATCCGACGTCAAAACCACCTGTATTAACATCAGCAGGTAAGTTTCAGCTATATCAATCAGACGGTGCTTACATTCGATTTAAATAGTAGATGATGCACTTGCCAAAAAAAAAGCTACATGGCAAGTTTAAAACAAACCAAAAAGTATATGCTTTGGATCGTAAGGGGTTAATAATATTAATCAAATCATTTGGAGATACAAATTGGAACTCTAATGAACTACAAAAATACAATTGTACTGAGATTGCCACAAAGTCACGGAGTGAAACCATCAATAGCTAGGAAATCCATTTGTTTTACCCATTTCAATCTATTATCTCTATGATTTGAGTGAACTTCTTGGCTTTATAAAACTGTCAACCTGCAACGCAATTCGTTCCTACATGTATATGCAAGTTGCTATCACAAACCCTTGAGATGGCATAAGAATATTATGTATTTATACCAGCCATAAACCTTTTGCATTATTATTATTATTATTATATTATATGTTATTATTATTATTTTATTTTATTATTTATTATACTTATATCTATTATTATTACTTATTACTTCCACTTATTATCATATCATATCATCATCATTATATATTTGACAGACCCACCACTAAAGACACTCAACCAAACACATTCGATTTCTGCAACACTGGAGTGCCATCGATGTGCTCAGAAAGCTGCCACCCAATCTCCTTATCCAAGTTGCCTAGATGTAACTGTGACTTCGCATGCGGATTCTTCGGAGACTGTTGCAGTGACAGGAATCCGGACGACGCCTGTCCGGACGAGGCGGCCACCTTCTACGACACCCTGAGAGGATTCAGCCATTTGCAGTTTCAATGTCTAAAACTTCCTTACATCGAGTACAGGTACCTATTTGTCGCCGTTTGCGCCGAGTCGTGGACCGATCCCTTGGTGAAACAAAAGTGCGAAGGGACTCTTTCATCCCAGTTTGGCATGGAGCATATTCCCGTCTCTTGGGAAAATGTATTTTCGTATAAGAACGTGTACTGCGCATCATGCAATTACGCTGATACTGATAAATTGACAGCGTGGGAAGCGTTTGCACGTTGCCCGGCAGATTTCATTTTGCATTCAAACGAGACAATGCTAGATGCCATTTCAGACAACAACTGTGGCTTCGTCGTTTACCCAACGAGAAACATCAGTAGTGGTTTGGCTGCCCGGGTTTGTTCAAAACGACAAATGGTAACCTATTTCGACAGATGTCGACTAGGAACGTACACACCTCTATCTGACACATGTAAGGCCTATGCAGAGATACGTCTTCCCAGCCGCCCAGATAAAATTCTGGATAAGCTATGCCGTTTGGAATCGAGGTCTCCAGTATTACAGGATACAATTACTAACGAGTTTTGTCCAGTTGCTGAGGCATTACTCAAGAGCAATGAAAAACGAACTTTCACTCTGGGGGATTTTATCAGTGAAAGATATGATATAGAAAGAGATCATCTCATAGTTGTGGCACCAGTTTCTATTTTATTTGAATTTTCTGGCAGTAATGGTATCAGACTCTCGGTTGGCACGACCATTACGAATGACACGGTAGTCACGTGTCCTGAGAGAGAGGTGTTTGATCCTTTCTCTGAGACATGCATCAAATTATCTTGTGCAGATGGATATATCCTCCATAACAATGAATGTGTGCAGATAGTATCTCCAGTCAATCTGACGTGTACCATGGTGAGTGAAGATCTAATGATTACCCTGTCCGAGGAGTTTTCCACAGAGTCATATTCTAATAGAACATATTGGAAATCGGTTTACTCCAAAAGTACGACATGCATCGCAACGGTACTTTCTCTTTCAGACGAAATGTTTCCAGTTGATAATTCGGTCAATAACCTCACTGAAACGCCAGTTACATCCAATCCAGTAGGAAACGTTATTTTGAAGTTACAAGCTCTTCGATCTCTACAGGATCATCAAAGCTTTGTCGGACACCTTAATGGAAAATTGTTAAATCCTTCGATAAATGAAGAACTTATTGATCTTTGTAATGTCTCATCAATAGAGATATCACAAAGTTGTCCAAATTCAGAAGCAAATCGTTGCAATCTAAGCGTGGAATACAAAGTCAATTCAGAGTCGATATCTCTAATTTCACTGAATGATGGAAACTATATTTACGTTAACGAAACTAAAACATTTTACCATGAAGATGCTTCAATGTCTGTGACGAAATATTTAATGGAAACATCCAAGAAACTGTTTGTAACGTACGTGTACGTGCGCGTGTGCAACAATTCTTTCGATAGCCTCTCTTGTTTGGTCCTAAACCTCAACACTTCCAGTTTCAAACCATTCGGGTCCGATGGTTTTTTAGAGTACATGGACACAGGCATTGCCATATCACCTGATGAATATATCATACGAGAAGACGGATATATACAAGTTTGTAATTTTTTCAACCAAACTGGTATTATCTCCAAAAACGAAACGGAGACATTTTTCGTATACTCATCTGCCCAGTTGTACCTTAGCTGCGCCTGTCTGGTAGTTTCTTTGCTGGCTCTGATCGCTACCTTTGTAACATACTCAGCATTTGCTGCTCTTAGATCGCTTGTCAGCAGCAAATTGATAATGGCGCTGTGCGTTGCGTTATTTTGCGCCCAGTTCATGATGCTTGTTATTGGTAGTGCAACAGAGAGTCGAGGTGCTTGTGCTTTTGTAGCAATACTGTCTCATTTTCTTTGGCTGAATGTCTTCGGATTTACAACTGCATTGGCCATCGACCTGAACAAGACGTTTGGATCGACTGACACTATCCGAGTCTCAGCAGACAGTCCCAGGGTATTTATCACCTATGTGTTCGCTGTTGTTGGCGTATCTTTCACAATTGTGCTGGTGTGTGTTCTCATGACCTATATTGCTGGGAACCAGCTAAATATGCGTTACGGTGATGACACCTCATGTTGGATTGGCAATAAGTTGATGAATTTCATTGCGTTTGGCATTCCAGTCGCAATTTCCCTGCTCTTGAACTGCGGTCTATTCATCCATACAATACGTGGCATTCGAACAAGTTTTGTATCGGCAAAGAATTTGACAGAGGGACGCGGACAGCTAAGCAGAGTCAAGCGAGATCTCCGTATTTACGCTAGGGTAAGTTGATGCATCATAGTAAAGTCTGGTATCAAATATTCCATTGATGATTCTGCTGCTTAAGACGTGCAAAAGTCATTGTTTGAATAAAATGAAGAAGTGTTGTCATGAGAATGGTGTTGTCATTTAAGACTGGTTGCTTTACAAATGAACTAGACAGTGCAAATAAACGAATTTTATAAAATATTCCACACGATATCCAAAAAAAACCAACAACCTAAAATAAGAAAATGTATGTGCGTAATACATTTAGTTCTGTTTAGTTTTGTAGGCAACAATGAAATCCATAAGTAAATTTTCAAAATCCTTGAGAATTAAGAACATGCAAAAGGCAGCTGTCAAAATGGTTTCAAGAACAATTGGAATAATGAACCTTAACACCCACTCTGCTATTTTACCGCTAACAACACCGCTCTTTTTGCAGTGGAACCTGTTCCAGACCTGACAGCGTTTGTTTTTTCAGTTGCCCCCCCCCGTCCACTTTTAGGCTTTTTGCTTTGCAAGCTTGATTTGGCCTTGTCCCGTCAGATTTGGCCGTGACATTTTTTTTTCGTCGGACACCCCCCCCCCGTCACACATCACACACCACACACACACACACACACACACACACACACACACACACACACACACACACACACACACATACACACACATACACATGTACACTTTTCGATTTCCGCTAGGCTGGTTGGCCGTGAATGGGCATGAATTTGGCCGTGAACGAACATGATTTGGCCGCGGATGAACATCCCCCTGTGAACAAAATCCTGGGTATACCTGTGTCCTCTGCATTTCAAAAGTTCTCATTAACCCGTTGGAGACGATTTGATTTCGCTTTAACACGCGTTTCACATAGACCTCGTGACGAGATATCTCGTCACTCGTCTTAACTGATATCCGATGCCTTATGAATAAACGTCATTAAATAATTGCATGTATATAAAATACGTAACTGTAGAAGTGGTGAATGTTTGCGTGCAAAAGAGGGAAAACTGCAAACGTCAACTGATTTGGCACTACGTTTCTTCCTCACAGATTACTAGTCTGATGGGATTCACTTGGATTTTTGGATTCATCGCAGCTTTCGCCAGACAGAGCGCTCTGTGGTATATCTTCATTATTCTTAATTCACTCCAGGGACTGTACATATTCCTTGCGTTTATTGTAAACAAGAGGGTGTTTGGACTCTGGAAAAATGTTTTCAAAGGAAGGCCGAAATTTTGGATGAAAGGGCGTGATGAATCTGGTGGAAAAACCTTGCCAACTACTAGTACCTCAACAGGATCCAAATCTACGGAAATGAGCAACATTCCTCACGAAATGGAAAGAATGATCAGTGATCCTGGAACTTAATTCTTAGACATAATGGATGGTATTCTCGAAAGTGGACTAACTTACTAGTAGTCCCCTGACTAACTGTGGAATGATAGTTGGCTGTTTCATGGAACACCACAATATGTTATACCCCCTGTCACCACGATACCTTGATAAAGTCACACATCTCATGAAACATAAACATGGAAAGGAAGCACTTTTGGCGAAAACTAGAAATATTCCGACTTTTTCAACATGGGAAGGTAATTACACTTTTGATTTTTGAGCACACTTCTCTTACATACGTTGTATCATAATACGATCTTTGGCACTTTCCCATACCTTTGGGATTGGCGACTTTATCAGGGTATTATGGGAGCGAGAGGGCCTTGTCAAAAGGCTATCGAACAGGTGACTAGACTCCCAAAATTAATCGGCCTTTGAGTACACCAGCTGATGAGTCTATAGTTTCGGTAACTTGGTTTACTCTTCAACTTACCAAATTTTCAAATTGCCCAATTACAGAAGCTACAAAATTCAGCCGCACGAATTGTTTCTTTATCAAATAAACACAATCACATTACACCTATCTTGAACAGTCTTCACTGGTTGCCCGTAAAGCAACGTATAATATTTAACATCCTTCTTTTGGTTTATCATACTATCAACAGAACAGCCCCTGATTACAATAAGTCTCTGTTACATCAGTACCAACCTGTACGATCCCTACGATTCTCCAATTCCGGTCTTTTACATGTTCCATTATCTAAACAATCTTGGGGGGATCGAGTTTTTGCTCACGCCGGACCAGCCCTGTGGAATTCACTTCCACAGGAGCTGAAGGACTCCGGGTCTTTGACGTCCTTTAAGGGTAACCTGAAAATACACTTGTTTAGTTGTACATTTTTGAAGGCAGACGTTTTTCTTTTTTGTGGTGTGCAAATTATTTTTGTTATGTCGCGTTTTCTTTCTTTCTGTTATTTTGTATAAAGCGCCTTGAGCATTTAAACCAAATGGATTACTGCGCTATAAAAAAATTCCATTTATTACTATTATTATTATAGCCATTCCATTTTAAAGGTATGGCATAATCATTATCTCCTTAGAACTGAAAATTTTTCAGCGACGTCAAGTTTCTTCGTATATACGCATATTACAATTTGATCACTTTTCGTCTTTAGTCAATTGTAAATAGAATGCTTTGAAGTGACGTTTGATCAATAGTTGGTAGGTTTCTCAGCCATGATGGAAGTTTATTCTAGAGTTCTGTTACGCACTTTATAAATGCTCTTTCATCACAAGATTTAGTTTTGACACGCAATTGAGTGAGGGTGTGTTTGTAATATGAATTGTAAATTTAATCTGTCCATGCTTATATTTACCCATCTCATTTCCCATAAATTAATAAATTAACGAAATAAACATATGCATTGTGACATTTTGGGGGACTTTTTTTTAAAGATTAGACATTGTTTGGAGAACATGTCATACACAGAAAAGAGTTTGTGCTAATTTTTACACACATATAAAATACAGTAGGTTCAGAATAGAAACAGACAAATCAGTTGTATTCTGTATCATTTTGAATGAATTACTATGTATTGTATGCATGTGATATAGTGTATTTAACAAAATATTTTTTTTCTAGAAATTAGTGTACACTGAAATTTTAGCGCGATTAGATTTAAAAGTCGTGCAGCGTAGATTATCCTGTGAATTTTGAAAAGTGACATCTACACCTTTAATAGGTGATCGCTCATGCATGACGTGACTGATCAATCACATTTTAACACAGAAGTTTGTCAATGAATGCAGAAACACTCCTGCCAAGTTATTTTTCTCAAAATTATTTCGTTAAAAATTTATGGTATTTTGAAAAAGGGGGAACTTATTTTTTTGTGTAGTGTTTAGTTACTCTACTGATGCGGCGCTTGCACATTTTAGGTATAGTGTGCAGTGCCTGTGAATCCAGATGGTATTTTCCACAGATGTAACTAAATACATGTAAAGGGAATTTCATAGATGACCATTGATCATCACCACTGACTAAATAACAGGATTGGAGGAAATCATCATTTTGGGAAAACATATAGAAGTGGAAATGAATTGAATTGAAATAAATTTAATTGAATAGTCTAGTTTACGGTTTAAAGCCACTGGCTAACATTTACCAAATAAAAAAAATGTGAGCTACATAATCCTCCACCCTCCAAGTGTCTTTGACAAGGTCTAAAAATGAAGCCCTACAAAATGTATTTCAAAATGATTATTTAGTGCTTAAAAAAGTGAAAATCGTAAGTTGACCGGATTCAGCTGCTCATTTCCTCCCATAGACTTACCGTGTGTGGATCTAGGCTATTTTTTACTCGCCCCGAGTAATAATTGTTTATATAAGTCTTGTCAGTGGCAGCATAAATTTCCAAACTTTTGTATTCTAGGGTTTTATTTGTCCATTCCAACACTACTATGTAGCTCAGATACCAAAGTTTGCCAAAAAAAAATGATTTGAAGCTCCACAATGTTAGCCTATCACTTAAAGGTTTCTCCTGTTTCTGCTGTCACACAAATGCTCACTACTTTGTTAAGCAACAACCATGAGAATTCGCCATGTCGAACAATTTTGTTGTGTAGCTTTCTGTGGGTAAAATTCGATCGGTGTCATACATTAATTCAGTTCATAGTCAGGCTTCTTCATCAAGTAAATGAATTCAAAAACATATGTCACCCACTGTCAAAGGGTCGACTCAACAACAGAAAGGATATCAACTAGTCCTAGAATATAGGCACATATTCACGAATATGGAGAGTGGCAGTGCCATAGTGTGCAGATTGTGGGAGGAAATCAAATGTATTTTTTCCACACTGTCATGGCTGTTTCAGTTGCATTATGGGTGTCATTAGTGCACCCTTTTAATGAGTTTAGTAAAGAGAGGGCGTTTTAAAGGTATTGGCTAACATTTACCACAGTTAAAAAAATCTGAGCTACATGATTCCCCATGCTACCATTGCCTTTGATAAGGTCTAAAAATGACGCCCTGAAAAAATTGTATTTCAAAATGATTATTTAGTGCTTCAAAAAAGTGAAAATCGTAAGTTAATCGGACTCACCTGCCCATTTTCTCCCACAGACTTACTGTGTGTACACCTACGCTATTTAAACTCGCCCCGAGTTTTAATTG
>JZLH01S0393706.1:20020-31239 GCA_001188425.1 Eucidaris tribuloides | reverse complement strand
CGAGATGCGCTGTCGCGGATATGCCTAAACCCAAATACATAGATGAAGAATCGATATCACGCTGATCGTTTACAATCGGTGTTGCTGAAAATGGACATTTCGGCCTTTAAGGACATGCTTTCAACTTTGGGTAAAGAGGCTTTTTCACCCTGCCCAAAACAAATATCGTGAGTTACTGCAGGATTGTAACTTTCGAACTATTAGAATTCTGTGCCGACGACATACAAAAATTTCATCATTTGACGGGAGAAGCGGGAAGGTTCATAAAAATTGAATTGCTCGTAATGGAATTTTAATGAAGTTCATATTTTATTGCGTCTGGCCCTACCTATACCGGTATTTTTAACCACATTCCGTAAAGCTAAGGAAAATACGATTTTTTAAATGCAAAGCGTTAACTCCAACAGCCTCCCGAAAGTGATATTTTTACGCACGAGTTGGGCATGCAAATGCAAATAATCACACGATTTATCACCCCGCTGCCATCTTTTGTTGCTGTGCTTGTGTTGTTGTTTTACGCGCGCCACGGGTAGACATGTTGGCGTGCTTACGTCTTTATCATCCCATGTTAGAAGCGGCTGAGATGCGCACTCAAAATTTTGATTTCCCCCTACGCCTGCATGCGTATTTGCCCCTACTGCGACACCACTTTTCCCCTACGCCTAATGAACCAATATTTTTCCCATACGCAACGTATGTGTTCTCCTACAAAACTGGACTTTCTCCTAAGAGTATGTTTTCCCTAAAAACTACCTTTAGAAATGCCAAAATATTTTATTACCAATTTCTTCGGCGGAGATGTGACAAAATGAGCGAATATATCGGATTTCCTTGGAGAAAAATTAGGAATATGGAAGTCAGTTTCCCCATTAGGTATCCCTGCAAACCTACGCATGGCTGAAAATCCGTTACGGTTTAGAGATCTTCCCCCTACGAGTGGCAGCCTTGCACGTTTACAAATGTACACTGTATATGTGCGGACTGACCTGCGCTGCCGGCCCGCAAGCCGCCAGGGTGAGCTATGGGGAATGTTCCGTATGGGTTATGGCTTGAGTAGCCAGTTGTTTCGGACGCTGCTGTTTAAATCACTTCGGCCCCCAATAAAAAAAATATCGACATGTGTAATATTACCATAGCCTTAAATCATTACCTTGCTATTAAAAAAGTACTTGAATTGTCGACATTGAAGCAAAGTTGACCTGACAATTTACATTTCATCAGCCGGCAAGTCTGGGTGCGGCATCGCGTGACATGACGGGGCGGACGCGCTGCGCGGGTTGTGATTTCTGCCGTGCAGTTGTGCATGGGTCGCATGCTGGCGCACCGGGCTGGCGCAGCGAGGGTGTCAATGCTTTGTTGTTTAGAGAATGCTTGGGTAACAAGTGCCGTGCTATGGGGTAGTACACCTACAGTAAGATAACGGGAGTATTGACTCATTTTGCGCGCCATGTTTGTACTAGAAATTTAGCATGTTAGAGGGTCTAAAGTTGGTAATTTTTAGGTTAACTATACAAACTACTGTAGATATACAACACAAAAATAGGAAATGCAAACGCCACAGGGCCGTCAACCCTTTTGTGGAATAAAAGATTCACTTTTGCGGGGACCAATTTTCTTTAAATAGCCAAATTACTAGCCAAACGAACTTCTGGCAAGCAATGAGGCCAAAGAGACGACCCCGTACTGGTGACGACCAAACCACTTCGGCCTCCCATTTTTTTTAACTAGCAAACAATCTCTATGACGGGGGGGGCGGCAATGACGACCAAAACCATTTTGGTCGCCCCTGCCCCCCCCCCCCCAAAAAAAATCAACTACAAATACTAGCCCGAACAAGCACGGGCGGGGAGGGGAGGAGGGGGTGGAGGGGGGGGAAGGGGGGAGGGGCGGGGGAAGGGGAGGGGGGGACGGAGGCGCAGGCGGGCTGATGATGACCAAAAGGCAAAAACATTATTATGCCTGCATGCCCGCCAAAAACTGTACCTGCCAAATTACTATCCAAACAAGACAAGCGGGGGCAGAGGGCCAATGACGACCAAAACAGTTTTTGCTTGGCCAAAATAAAAATTACTGCCCAAATATACAGCCGAACAGCTTTGTTCATTTTACACGTTTGGCAGTAGGTTTGGACATAATAGTGGTGATGGTGGAAACGGTGGCGAGGATGAGTTTGTACGGGGGGAGTATTTTATTATTTTTGCTGGTCAATTTCATTTAAACATTTCTTATATTACAGTAATACGGTATCTCAATTTTATTTGTTTTTCTCGTGTATATTAATTCAATCTGCCACAATGAGACAAGGAGTGCATGGGTTACAAAGTCATGCTGGGGAAGGGGCAAAAATATTGCAATGATATGTTGATTTTGTGTGACTGGCCACTATTGTGAGTTGAGTGCAGTGCATTTCATGTTGCTTTAAATAATGTGAAGTTGGAAATTATGTCAAATTCGACATTTGAAATGCAATTAGCCTTAAAGTAGGTGAGTGTAGTGATATTTAAACTGCCACTTTAGATATGTGCAGGACTCATTTTACTCTAAATTTTACCTAATTACAAGTATAGTCTGTTTTTAATCAATTCGTTACGCAGGCTTATGCATTTGCCAAGATGTAGTCTCGCCACCAGATGCCACCACGGTACACCCAAGTTTCTACCATGATTGATGACTGAACAAGAGATATTTCACATGCCTCAAAATCAAGACTTACCTTGGAATAAGTCTGCGTTTCAAGCAAGCTGCTCTGTTTGCCACGTTCAATAAAGAAAATCAAGAAAGAATCAAAATATTTGCCTCTATATAGCATACATGTATATACTTCAAAAATTTTGCGTGGAGGTTTATAAACATTAAGCTTGGGTTTCCCCACACATTTGTGTGTGTGTTGTGTTGTGTGTGTGTGTGTGTGGTGTGTGTGTCGCTGTGTGTGGTGTGTGTGTGTGTGTGTGTGCGTCGTGTGTGACCTTGGTGTGATTTGGGAGTTTCTAGTTTATGTAATTGTCGGCTTGTCATCAAAAATGTTAGATTAGAAACATGCACGCAACCATAATGTACCACATCTTGCCTGAATGTTTGAATGTATAGTCACTATAGCATATCTCAAGGGCCACAGGGGCAGAGCTGCCCCTTCCTCCGTTTTTGTTTTTGTTCGTTTTTGTGTTTTTTTTTGCCTTAAAAACAAAAAAAAACCCTTGGGTTTAGCAATGCAAACAAAGTCGTTAGTGCCGACTATTAAGAAAAAATCGGACTTTGGATTTGCGAATGAAAATTTGTTGGAGGTTTTTAGTTCCCTACATGCCCCATAAAAATCCAGTGCTTTATTTTGGGCAACAAATTCCCGCTGGCTAACAATAACTTTTAGAGCGTTCTTGTATATTTCGCGTTCCCCGTTGTTTGAAACTCGGTGATGAGTACGGTCGCCGGCTGTTAGCGGGGTTGATGTTTTGTAAACAACACAAAGTTCTTGTTATCACTGCTTACGACTTACGGCCTTTACTGGGTGATATGCTTTCAGAATTGTTATCTGGTAAAGTATCTTTTCCCATTTTCAATTGATTCCCCTTCTAGTACTGATGCATGGGTGGCGGGCGGGGGCAAGAGATGAAGCGACGCGGGATTGCATTAGCTAACAGACGCGGGAAGCTGAGTTAATGTGATAGTTATTAGATTTGAGACACCTTGGGGCGTCGTTAAGCTTGGGCAAAAATGGCCAGGCGTTGATCATTAAAAGCAGTGGATCTCATTTGCAAACATCCCCGCCAGGACCAGGAAAAAGATACCATGCCCCTAGGCTATGATGCAAGGGCCCATCGTCTTGAAATCTGGGGGAGAGTAATTGCCTTAGAATTTGAAAATGCGAAAGAAAAACGAAATAGCGACTAATTAGAGTCTAGCGGTCACTATAATTCCATTAAAACTGAAGTTTCTAGCTCCTATATTTTGCAAAAGGTTCCCAAGATGGCATTGTCTTCTAAATGCCATTGTATTTACACAATGTTAATTTTTAGAGGCATGCCACAAAGAGTCCACTGCCTATGAGGACCACCAGTCCGACATGATAGCCCCGCAGTCTAATTCTTGATAAATGGATCTGGTAACACCCAATTTTCTGCTTCCGAGATTATAATTATTGGGATGCAGCAAGTCAATCTTGCCATTCTTCTTTATCCTCTTAACTAGCATACATGCTACTGTATTTTTGATCTAATATAACTGCCAGTATCAGTATCTACTCACAGATCAGTGATTGTCATGAAAAATGCTTAATGCAGAGCCATGTGATCAAAATATGTAAAAAACAAAGAGGGTTTTCAACATGGGACAGTTTTAATATTTTTGCTAGACTTTACGAAAAAAGTCATTTTCCATCTTTAATAACATTTTACATAGCCCACACATGACAATTTACTGCTGAAAACATTTTTATCGCATGCACAAAAGTATATTGTGTTGTATTTCCCTTTTTTTAAGGGCAAGCATAAACAATAGAGAACATAAAAATCCAAGACAAGTCATTAGTTATTTGTGCAAGAAACAAAAACTGACAAAGTCAAAAAATGTGGCCAATCCTGATAATTAATCACTATCTCCAGGAAAAGCACAATTTGAAACGTCACAACTCGTTCTTAAGGGTATAAAAAGAGAAAACAATAGCCAGTTCTATTATTTTCGGATTTCTTGCTGCATGCTGATACTTCCCCAGCCAAATTCTCATGCTTCTCCCAGCCGCGCAGAGACATCAGAGGAATGTAAGCAACTAATAAAACTACATTGCCGCTAGCCAGATAAGAGCCAGGCGGCAACCTTGAAGTTAGCGGTATTTCCGCGGAAAATGTAATGTGTGGAAATCTGAGCTGGGGGATTATCCAGTTTCTCTGTTCATTTCCGTTATCTAACGTTAGCTGCTGAGCGGATGTTTCCCACGCTGCGACAAAAATACATGTACATGTATATATCAATTCACATTCACTGATAACAGAGTCAGTATGGAGGTCTAGTAGGTGTCCTTGCAAGCCGCATCTGCACTGGCGTGGGTCGAGATTAGTCTAGGTTCGAGCCGTTTCTATTTTTTAATTTCTCGAGTTAGCAGCCATACTCAAATATCGCCCGCCCAAGCCAAGTGAGCGGCGATTACCCCAGTGAATGGCGGTCGCCGAAAATTTCTATACTTAGTCTATGTGAAAGTACGAACAACTCTTCTGAGTATAATTTATTTCCAGGGATTCAGTTTGGTATCAGAAAACACTCATGAGGGAGCGCAAGCTAATAATGAATG
Organism: Eucidaris tribuloides; assembly: GCA_001188425.1. Lineage (NCBI taxonomy): Eukaryota > Metazoa > Echinodermata > Echinoidea > Cidaroida > Cidaridae > Eucidaris > Eucidaris tribuloides. The sequence continues at coordinate 25,961 of JZLH01S0393706.1, read as the reverse complement.
AGATGAAAAATGATGCTGCCTGAAAAAAAATTGATGATGTATATGATGATAATGCATAAAACGTGACGATAATAATGATGCTGATGATAAAATATGATGATGATAATGATATGATAATGATGATGAAATGGAGATGAGGATGATATAGAATGATGATGATGATGATAATAGTAATAACAAGTAATAATAGAGAATAATAGTAGCTAGTAAGTCTGGTAATTAATATAATAATAATGAATAATGCTGATGAAAATTGATGATGTAATTGATAATGATGCTAAAACGGTGATGATAATGATGAGATAATAATGATGCTGATGATAAAATGGTGATGATGATAATGAAGATGAAAAATGGTGATTGATGATAATGAAGATGATGATAATGATGATGCTGATAGTCGCATGCAATCATGATAATAAAACGGTGATGATGATAATGATAATAATGATGCTGATGATAAAATGGTGATGATGATTGAATGATGGTGGTGATATGATGATAATTGCTGAGGGGCGTTGATGTAAATGATAATAATAAATAATATAATAATACATAAATTGCATTAAAATTAAGGCAAGTGTGATAAACCAACGGAATAAAAAAATCTGGATGTGAAATGTAAAGAGTAGTACATTTTAGTGTTTTTTTGCGAGAAAAAAAATTGCACCAGTTTGCTTATTAATGAATTTTAAAATTCTGCTCATCAAAATTTTAAGGCCCACAAACCCTATCAGAATAAACCAAACAGAATCGAAATTAATGAATTTCAGATTTTTTTTTTTTTTTTTTTTTGGGGGGGGGAGTTTTGGCCCACCAAGCCCTATATATAAACAGAACAGAATTGAAATCGGCAAAGAAATGACAGACAAGAATCAAATTTTATCATTTCGACGCACACGACAAACACACCACACAGCACACACACACGAGACACACCACATGCGGAGCCCGCTTCCCCTCGTGAACCTTTGCGGGCGACAAAAACTGGAAAAGCCAAATTGGTGTTTTTGGCTTTGAAAAAAGGCCAAACTGGCAACCGTGGAAGCCGCGGGCTGCAGCCGTCTCGCGTCCCGGTGATGAAGGACTGTGAACGGGTGATAACCCACACGTCGCTGCTGCCACTCATAGCAGACGACACCTCGTACTTTCAGAGCGCACACGACATCCTTGACGGACGTGCAATTGCTCGATGCTGCTGATCCGATAGTTACACAATCGCATATTCGCCAATATCGGTGGCTGTGTTTGACGACAAGTTTATACACGCTAAGAACACTGACACAGGGACCGGACAATTTACTCCTTCTTTCTTCGAATTCCTTGAAACATGGCTAACATTGATCAGTGAGTATGATAATTAAAATGTTTGACTTTACTAATGTGGACACTTAGATGGATAATTTTACACGAGGTTTGATTTTTTTATGAACATACTAACATATAAAATTATGGTGTATACATATGTAGGACAGTGATTTTCTGTTTACTGCCGCTAAATCAAACGGAAAATCGCTTGTTTCTTTACTTTTCATGTGAAAATTCATGAATTATCTCTCTGGTCATGGGTATACCTAATTATGTACAGATATTTTTGCAAATTTGCTTCATGATGGGGAACATACATTCATTTCTGAGATTTCATTCTGTTTTCATTCACTTTGTATTACAAAGTAAATTTTTTTTAGGTTCATGAGTCGAGAAATTTAAGAAAATTAAACTAAGTAATATTCAGCATACAATAATCTATAGTTTTGTTGTAATGGCATTAAGAGAGTTAAAGACGCTGTGGAAGACCCATTTCAACAAACTGTCAAACTTTGCTATCTGACATATCTGACAGTGTTTGAATTTATAAACACCCTAGAATACAAAAGTTTGGACAGTTATGCTGCTACAAGTACAATATGTGCAGATACAAATTGGCACATTAATTATTCTCAGCCGATAGGAAATTCTGCAACAAAGCAGTCTATGGGGGAAAGCTGGAATGGTCTCTCAATGATTTTCACTTTTTTTTAAAGCACTTAATGATCGTTTTAAACTGCAATTTTTTCAGGGCTTTCATTTTCAGATCATATCAGAGACACTGGTAGCATGTGGAATCATGTAGCTCAGATTTTTTAAACTGGAACTTTGTTATCAATGCCTTTAGATGCTTGGAATGCAATGAGACCAATAGACAACAATGCTCTCTAGCAACAAGTTGTTGTGTGCAATTGCACAATCACTGCATAGTACAAACTACTACAAAGCTAGATGCCTTATTCCAATATCACTCATACCAAGTGCTCCACATTACGAATCAACATCTAATGCACATTCTCAGCATATAAATTTATCTGTATATTGACTGAAACTCATAATCCAGATAAATTGCATCTACATGTATTTATGGCTACAGTGGGAGTCCCCCTCATTACAAAGCAAACTGAACATTAGAAGTGCACATGTCCCCTTTCCATTGACGAGAAATCACTGTCCACAGAACACCGACACCATGAGTGCATTAGCGGTATCAGGATAAACACTAAAACACAATGAGTCAGTGTCTGGGTGTTTGATTACCGATAAAAGTCTGTCTATGCCTAAAATTACCCCTCTACTCTACATCTGAGAATATCCTTATCTACGCGGGTTAGTTTTTTTTTTTCCGGGGGGGGGGGGTTGTCATCATATCTTTCCCCATCCACTTGAGTCCCACACTGTCAGTGTACTAAGACTGTTGTTATTTTATAATTATTATTAGTTTAAAACATTTAAAAATTTGGATAATGTAAATCTGATTTTTTTTTTTTTCATTTCTTTTCTAAGATAATCAAAGTAAGCAATGCCCGTTTAAGTGGAGAGATGGGTTGATGTCATTAAAATTTAAACCAATCCATCATTAAAAACTTCCCAAATGTTTTTTTTTGCATCCATTTTCAAACATGTCAAATGTAAAAATATCAAATATTTATTTCTACTTAATGATTTTTTCACTGCATTTGTTAAATAACCATGTTCTTATATATTCTGTTTTTATTTAACTCAATTGGAAAAAGTATAAGTGGTTATCACTATTTAAATCACTTGAGTAAAATCTGCTAATCCAGCACATAAACTTACACCCCTCTCACCCCCCCCCCCACTTAAAAGAAACCCTGGGTACACCTATACTAAAGTACATTGATTCCTAAACTGCATCTCATAGCATTTAGCATGTAAAGTTCTAAGAAAAAAACTGTTGCCATATTTGCAATGTTTTTTCAGTTGTCAAATTCCATAACTATCATTATGCATGAATGAGCTCATTAGATGTCATGTGAGCATTTAAGTGTAAACACATGTCAAACATGATGTGCAGTTTACATTAACAATACCAAAATTGGTTAATTTGCAGAAATGATAACTTCCATTAGTTTGATTCACTTTAACTGTATTTTTTTTTAAATGTCAGCAATCTTTCATTTTACTAAAACTCCACAGTGTCATAAGAATCGGCCTTCCATACTCAGTGCAATGTACAACGTGTCAATGACCTATCTTGTGTACTTCTAGCTACATGTACCAAAGCTTTTGTCCAAAGAGCAAATTTCAATTTTATTTTATATTCTAACCCACAACAGTTTGTCACAAATATATCATAACATCCAAAAAAATACATAATCACACCTTCAAACCCTTCTGACATTCATCATACAAATGTCAGTCTGCCAACATATTCTCTTTTTGTTTCACGATATGTTTTACCATAGAAAGTTAATGGTTATATTATTTATGCCCTGTAAAATTCACATGCGCATGTTAAATGTATTGTTATATTATTTTGTGTTATGTTTTGTCATGTCATAGTTTGTTTTTTATCATTATATCATGTAAAAAAAAAAAATGTTATTCGTGTATTTATTTTGATTATGTTCTTGGAAATAAAACCTGAATCTTGAATCTTGAATCTTAAACTTCATTTGTATCTATAGTACTACAGAAGCTAAAAATACCTGGGCTAAAAGAAAGTGGGCTAAAAACGGGATCAAATTTAAGTGAATCAACAAGTTTGAGCAAATTACCCCCTCACATGGCATGATTCTACCTCCAGTCTGTCACTGCACTGATATTCGTTGCTAACCAAAACCCAATTTCTCAGTGCAAACCCGAAATGCTGCATGTGCCCTCGATATTTACCCCTAACAAATGTTTGGAACACTTTCCCGTGACCTCCTCTCACCCAGAGGACATTTTTCACTTACAAGTTTTGAGGCTTGAATTTCAGAAATCACTTGCATTCCTTAACCTACAAATGATACAAAAAACTTGACTTCAGACAGATATTGCATAGTTTCTTCAGGGGTGAAGCATTTGACCCGACTGAGAATTTCTAGGATTTATATAGTTAGATGTGGGCATGTTAAGTTTAATGTTTTAAACTACTTTTCTTTTTATTATGAAGATTGTTTTGTTCTGTCAACTGGTTACTGGGCCAATGAGGATTAAATGCACAACAAATATTGCAAGCAGTGGTTTTTGTTTTTCAAGAAATTTATACCAGTATCACAAACAGCAGGTTGCAGTATTTCAATCTTTCTTGTGGCATCTACATGTAGATATTGCTGATAATCAATGGTGCCAAACAAATCACCCGAAAGGTAGAAATAATTTCTAACATTCCATTAAAATATGTCCCCAAAATTATCATTTATATCATATATAAAATCATTATTGCATATGTATTCATTATTTGTATATTATTAGTAGTAGTATAGTAATATATATATTATTATTTCACACATATGTATTATATAGGCCTAATAGACTGGTTGTTCTTCAATGTAATCAAATACCAATTAATATCAATCAGGTGTTTAATTGGCCAGCAAGCAAACTGGGTCCAAATCATGACTAATATTAAACCAAAACTATTTCAAAGTCAACTGAGAATTACTGGGGAGAGCAGGGAAGGGGGTTCTATGGTTTTTATGTTAACCAGACTCACAACCAAAATGATACATCTATAATTCATTATCTTGATTTAAAAAGTCAGCAGAGATTATAAATTCTGTGAGGACTGTGGTACATTGTCTTTGCCCCTTTCCCACTTCCCTTCAAAGTTTACAAATCATTACAGTTCCTTTTCACTATAATTTCAATGACAAAAACTAGAATTTACCTATAACATTTTGAATATAACAGATTTCTTATGAATTTTGAAATTCTCTATTGCCATAGAGTTAATACATGGCATAATGTATCTGATTCCTGCATTCAGCGGGTTAAACAACTATTCACTCTGAAATACTGGAAACAACACAAAAGTGAAGTAGGCCTACTTGTAAAGGGAGCCACATATTATGTATGATGCAGTGTCCATACTCGGACAAAGTCATCTGCAACATTCATTCTGAAATATTAAAAACGCAGAAGCGAAGTACTTGTGATGGAAAGGGGGCCACATACGATGTAGGGTTAATATTCAGACTAAGTCATTACACACTACGAAAATGTCAACTATATGTTATCGACACTGTTAACGTTTCATAGCTCACTGCATAGATCCATCATATACGTGAGGCATTGTACGCACTACAGGAAGATGGACTCTTGAGGGCCTCCCAGGGCCTCCCGCCGCCGGAAAGTCAAGTGAGCATCTTCACGATCTCCTCCGGGTCCGACTTGAGTTGATCACACCTCCCTTCAGATGAATACACCCCACCCCCCTCCCCCCCCCACTCTCCCTGGCTGTGCTCAATGACTCCTCCATACGGTAGGAGGTGGTGATGGAGGGGGAGGAGGGGGATGGGGAAGGGGGAGGGGTGAGGTGGGGTGGTTAGAGCTGAGCAAAGGGCAAGGACTTGGAAAGCACTAGTCTATGTTTCTAAACTGTTTTTCATTTTGTTTATCCTAATCCAAGTGGAAGCAAACTGTGAGTGAAGTAATGTTCACAAGATTAAAGCTACATGTAAAT
>JZLH01S0393637.1:0-15942 GCA_001188425.1 Eucidaris tribuloides | reverse complement strand
TAACAACTTAACAAAAATTCTTATGTAATACAAGAATATGACTTGTTTAAACACTGTCTGCGCAAGGCACTGCAAAAACATTAAACTTACACAACAATCCTTTTGTAGACCTATCTCTGTTCTAAAAAGTGCTTAGAGACATGCAATTTTGTCTTTGTGTTATGCGCTATATACAAAAAATGTTTCATTATTATTATTATTATTATTTATTATTATTATTATTATTATTAATAATAATAATAATGAAATTATCATATACTAGTATTCAATTTTGCATCGCGATCTGCATGAAAAATTATTAACCTGTAGGATGCAATTTTGCGCGCAATTTTGACATGTTTCTTACCACGCTTATGAAAATATATCTATCTCAATCCGCGCCTGATATATTGCTGTAGGATATTTCAACAGTTAAGAAAAAACAAAGGAAATGAAGTGGCGAGCTTCACATCAGGGTTTTTTGTTTTTTGGCCAAATCTTGGGGGGGGTGGGAGCGACGCCCCATCGACCCCCCCCCCCCTTTGGTCGCCACTGCCTGCATACCCCACGCTGCCCACTTAGCTTCACATGTTGGATAGTAGGCACAGTACAAATTCCGTAACAATATGGCACTTCAACAATAATAATTGAGAACCCCTGATCATAATGGTAAAGGTTCTTGAAATAATATTTTGTAGATACATGAACATATTTGCTTGGCTCTTTTCCGAGGTTCTTAGTACCACATTTGCCCATGCCATTGATCAAAATAGTTTTCAAATTTCTAACCATCCCGTAAATATTCGGTGTTATAAATACATGTACCTGTTTGTTTGTTGTTTATGATGCATTCATCAATCTTGGTTCAAACCTGATAGGTATACTCTGTTCTTTGTATATCAGCTATTAGTTACTAATGCATGCACAGGTAGGAGTTTGTCGGTAGGAATTGTGTGCATAAGGTAACTATGGAACTGTTATGCCGAGTGGGTTTAGACTAGTTTCCATAGTTACTGCATGCACACTAGTCCCTCCGACAAACGAACAAACCTGTGCATCAATTGTTCATCGAATGGTGGAAAATTTTGGGCTAAAGATCTTTTTTTTTTTTCAATTTTAAGATATTTTATATCATTTTAAAACAATTTTAATGCATTACAACACTAAACTTACATTTTTTTTGATAAAAATGACTCCTTTTTCTGTAAACGTCTTGATCATCCTCAGATTTAGAGCAGTAAATTCTTTATTTTAGTAGGAGATCTAATGTTAGATCTACTAAAGGGCGATTCCGTGTGTGTCGTACGGGACATTTTGACAACAATTTCTGGTCTCTTGGCTGAATGCTTGAGCAATGAAAATTTGTTTTGTGGTAATTATAAAGTACTAGCGGGTAGCCTTGTGAAAAAATGACAACCAACAAAAATTTGTTGTTTATGGGTGAATTAGATGTGAAAATGTCGCATGTCGTACGGGACGCAGAGATGTCCAATTTTTTTAGCACGGAATCGCCCTAAACTACTCTTGCTACTGTAGCTGAATGTACATTATCTGTACAGACACATCATACATTTGATGTGATAAACTGTTTAAAAACAATGAACGCTAAACAATTTGTACGTTACAGTTACACATGTTACAAGTTCACAACAACATTCACCTGTTCACTGGCACTGCATTGCATGCCATTGCATTTTGATTGTGAATACAGTCATGTGTACTATCTACGCAGTTAGCTTCGTGTAGCGATGTGACAATGAGCAAACTGTCCAAATCAGGCACTGAAATGTCGGTTAAATCCACCTTTTTGATCCTAGCCAAACAGTCCAATCGTTCATGACCAAATTTGATTGATTATTGGGTACTTACTGCTTCAGATTCCTTGAGTAACGCTGCCAAATCACCCAAAATTTCGAAATTCACCGTGGCCCCGGCCATCTTGCGCAATGACCGGTATCGATAGAGCGCATGAGCGATAACATGTTTACGTAAGTACACCTAGCTTGTGGCAATATCGATCGTCTGGTCAGTAAAATTAGATGCACGGCTATTGACCAATCAGATTGCAGGGATTTCTCAAACCATTCGATAATTATTATTGAATGCTTAGAATAAGTTCTCGGATGAAGTTGAAGGTAAACCTTGTACTTACATTTTGCCTGAACTTACGCCAGGCATCCAGTGTTGCCAACTCAAATCAGGGGTAATCTGCCTCACAAGCTCCGTCAAGCCATGGCAAAGGGTTCAAGTAGCTGCCTGCATATACTCCACGTGCAAAATTTGGCAGTACCCAAACCACGTCACCCAAATTTTGTTGGCAACAGTGAAGCTATCTTTCAGAGATGTGACTGGATTGTTGATTTGCCTACCTGCAGTGCAGTTGCACTGCTATGGGCATGGCCAAGCCAAACGTGTGGCACTACACTTACTAGGGCCATTTTGATAGCCACAGTGCCTGTTAGCCCCATACAAGTGCATGGGTGTATGGCAAGGGGGGGGGGGGGTGACTGGGGAAATCATGAGGGTCATACATTCATCCCTGGAAATTTGTTTAACCCAAATTTTAGATGTTTTTCAAACAATGTCTTTTGACAGACAATTTCATTTTAAGTGTGTTGTATTTATTTCATGCACATTTTGTATGTTTGTGCTGTAGGTCAGTATTATTGCCAAGCAAGCAGGAGCCATGTTGACAAACTATGTGGACTTCAATGGTGAGTCAAGACAGATGCTTCATTTGGGAGAGAAGTCAGCTGAGGTAAGTCAGAATTCTGTGGGGTTAAGATTATTACTCATTAAAGGGAACATACACTAGAAAAAAAAAATCAGTGACAATTTGAGAACACATCAAATTGATATGAGGCGTGGCGAAGTGTTTCAAGGTTTGTGTTCACAGAATGCAAACAACAACAAAGTAAAGTAACAAAAAAAACTGACTTTATGTTAATGGATTTTCTTCTCACTAACTCTCACACACTGTGCTCAGACTGACAAAATTAATGGATTGATTGATGTATGTAACTTGATGTGTGCCAATTACTAATGTGCAAGTAAGTTTCTAGTAAGTCAAGAGGTATATTGATTTGATTGTGAAAAGGGATCATGCGGAAAGATTTTAAAGCCAGCTAAATTTTGCATTGATTTTATTACCCCCCCTTTTTTTGGTTAAAATCTGAATAAATCATCATGAAAAATCGTTATTACTATTACAAAGTCAGCTCAATTGGGTGTGATTGCATGTAGGAACTGAAAAAAAAAACCTCAATGTATTTCTGAACTTAGATGAAAGTGTGAAAACTTCTTTCATTTTACATGGTTTTATGTCATATTTTTTTTATTTTCTTTTTTGTGTTAATTGAATACTATATGTTTTTCTGAAGGATGACATATTTATCTTCAGTAGCTAGCTGTAGCCACAATACCTAATTTTAACAATTATCCATTCTGAAATGATATTATTGACTTGAATATAATTTTACAGCATGAGCATCCACATAGTATCAGAGAAAAGCACCAAATTCATTATACACATCCTTTCTCTAGCATCATTTGTCTTACACCCTTTGGGTCACACCCTGTGTCTTATGCAAAAAGGCGTCACCACTCTCGTAGAGTTAGCTTGTCTTTTCTGTAAGCAGATCATATGTCAATTAGATTTGCTTTTTCAACAAGCCTATTTTCAACCCATGTATACCGTGTGTCTCAATGATAATGTGCAAGTGAAAAGTGCACTCTTTGGCAATTGAAAAATGCTTTTTTGTGATGTGATGCTTACATCAACATAAGGGCACAGTCTTAGCTGTTTGTTCTGTTTAATTTGCTTGTTTTAATCTTGAGATATCCTTAGTTAACATTGTACAACCAAAAGGCAAAATCACAATTGTACCACTTTTACTACAGTCAATGATGGCATTATGCCCTCTTCCCAAGTAAAAGTGGCACAACTGATTTTGCCCCTTCGTGGTTAACTAACCGTATCTTGAGATTAAAATAAGCAAATTGAACAGAAAAAAAAATTGCACTTGAAAGCTAAGACTATGCCCTTGACTTTAATATAAGCATCATGTCACAAATTATTTTCTGATTGCTAAAGAGTGCACTTTTCTTTTGTACAATTTTTTTTTAGACTCTCTGTAAAACACTCCATGAAACACTTAATTAGAAAGGATTTGAAACCTCATCTTGTTTGGTGCAAGAGTCATAATGGAACACAGGAATTGAATGGGACCCATGCTTGGAATTGAATGGGACCCATGCTTGATTCAGGTAGCTGCTGTATGATTATGTATCCTGTTGTCCCTTGGAAATCGATCGTAGTGTCCATTTTCCTTTGAATTACTTGCATACCATATCCTTAGAAATAATTATGCATAATCAACAAATACCATAACTGTTGCAGTAGATTTTGTAACTTTTTGGATGAGGAAACAGTGCTGTGAGAGGTAGATATGATAGGAGAAATTGAAGTAGTTATGCGTTCATTTGTTAATATTGCTTTGTTATGATTTTCTCACAGGACATGCTGATCTCTGAATATAATCTCAACAACTCAGTGTCATGGAGCCTAAGGATTGGTGGCTGGGTGATGATATTCCTTGGATTATCGTTCATGAGGCTTCTCATATTTTATATCAGTGAGTTATTATCTATATTTTCCTCTTCTTCTTCAAACTGGTTTCTATTTACTGTGATGAGGTATATGTCAGATGCCATACTGTCTTTACAAAACAAAACAACTGCCACTAAAAGAACAAATTACACAATGTAATATTATTGTAGATTCTGTATGTGCTGAGTAGGTTGCGGTGGTTTCATTTTCACAAACACTAAAATAACTGCAAAAACTTTCACTTTTGCCTACACCTATACAAAGTTAATGAAAAAGTAAAAAAATCATGAAATTAAATTCTTGCGAATTACCCATCTTGAAGGAAGATCCAAGAACATAATCAAAGATGACACAATAGTTCATATTTGCAGCTGTCTTTGAATTACAGCATTACATAAATTAAAGTGATCATTTTTTGTTATGGTCTTGGATTCCCCCAGCTATGGTGGACGAGGGAATAGTCTTCTTCAAACCAGATTGGTCTATATCGTCTTGGCTGGTTCCTTTTAAAGATAAATAGCTAAATGAATTTTGTTATTGTTAGTGTGTGAATACTTCAATACATAACAAGCCATATTAATGTTATGTGCCCTTCTTTCTCTCAAATTTTTGTACCTTCTGTCTTTCTTTAGTGGATCTGGTGCCAGCCTTGAGGAAAATTGCAGCATTTGGCCTGACGAACTTCAATCTGTGTCTTTCGTTCTCGATGGCGGTCTTCTTCATGTCACTGTTGTACTTGGTAACAAGACCTTTCCGAGCACTCCTAATGATCACGGTATCGCTGCTACCAATTATAATCATGTTTGTCAGACAAAAATTATCACGGAAAGACAATCTAAAGATATGATTATATAATATTTTTCTATTTTTTTTTATAAAGTAGCATAGTAGTATTTCTTTTGAGTACAAAAGACAAAAACTGTTGTTGGATTGCCTCAAAGGCATTGTCTTCATTTTTGTGGTAATATATGTACGTAAGAAATGAGATGAAGAATCTATTATTTTGACTTTGATACTTTTTCTGATACTGTATTCATGGTGTATACCAGAGTGTCTGAATTTTTTGTGAACTTCACTCTTCCGCCTGCATGAATCGAAACATTTCAGACTTACATTTGTGTGGAATGTGTATATCTTATAGGTAGGGACAACGCCAGGGTAAAATCTTGGGGACACATAAATCTCAAAAAGCGTAAATTTCATGAATGACACTGTAAAAACAACCCTGATTTTTCTGTATTTGTTCTGAATATTTTATTTTTTTTTGGGGGGGGGCACCCCCTCTGTCCCCTGTGGTACCATCCCTGCTTATAGATACATCACAGCATTCTACTTATGTTCAGTGGAAACAATAGCAAGTGTTCACTTTGTACTTCTTGGCATTCCAGTGGTTATATAGAGTTTATTTCGTTTGTGCTAGTGCCAGTTTAGGGCCTGCATGTGTGATGGTATTGAGGATTTCTCAACAGACTAAAAGTCTAATAACCCGCCAGACTGAAATTTTTAATGTAAACTAATGCTTACCTCCCCCCCCCCCCCAATGTCTCTTTTGATGATTGTTAAAGATTGTTTGCATATACATAAGGGATGTAGAAAAAATTATATTACAACCAGATAGTTTGGTTAAAGCCATAAAGGAAAATAGGCTCCACCCCTACAAAGGGGGGTGGGGGAATAGACCTTAAATGATAATGATAATGATTGACTTTGAAACCAATAAATGTTATTGCTTATTTGATCATGTCATTTTGAATAGATATTAGGTATATACATTTGAATGCATTTTGATAAATTGGGTATTGCATTCTGGATGAAGTTGTGGTTTACTGTAATACCATATTGTAAGAAATATAAGTTGTTTTATCTTCATACATACAAACAAATTAATGCTGCATAGACTATACGTGTCTAGTTTGGGGTTGATATTTGAAAGTGTGATGCTAAGTGAAACATTATCTGTAGCATGGAAACTTGTTACACTGCATAAATGTTGTATGTTTGTTTTTTGGTAATGTTAAAATGGACTGATTTTTCTAATTACATTAAATTTATAGATTATTTGTTCTATGGGGTCCTCATAATGAACCTGTTTAAAGTGATTATTCTTCAATACTTGGAATCCAGCTCGCATAATTACTTGTTCTTGTTGCTGTGTATAGCAAGCCTCAGGCAACCTTTGATGTTGCCAGGAACAGCCTGTGTTGAAGAGAGTATGCTTAACCCGTTGGAGACGATTTGATTTCACTGTAACATGCATTTTCCATAGACCCCAACATGAGTTAACTCGTACTTAGTCTCCAACGGGTTAAAATTTGAGTATAATTAGGTAACTGGTGTATTACCAGACAAGTGAGTAGTTAGACATGCACTCTATCTGAAATGTAATACATGGCATTTACTCAGTAATCCTGCTGTTTTGCCGAATTGGATTCTTATTCTAAGCCTATCACTTAAATAGGGAAATCGTGAGTTTGCAAATTTATTTCCACCTTTTTAAACATAATTAGTCAGTCATTTATCAATGAATTGAAAGTAAATAAATGAATAAACAAATGCTGTATACGCCATATATTTCGCGTTCATATATTTTCGCGATTTTGCTTTAAGACGAGGAATTCGCGAGAGTTTATTTTCGCGATTTTATTGTATTTGCATTCAATTTGTACAGGATTATCAAGAAGTGAAAATTTTCATGTTCAGTAAGTCGCAAAATTCGCGAAAATAAAACCACCGCAAAATATTCAGTGTATACAGTAAATACATAGATAAATGAATAAATAAATACATGAAAATAGAGTAAATTTGGTGAAAGATTGATTTTGGTCAAATTCATTTCTCCAGAGGAATAGTGACATTTTAGTTTGGTTTAGTGAAATTAGTCTTGTCCAAGACACTTATCAACTAAAATCTCCATCATATTCATATTCATTGGTGAGAGTACCTACTGAAATTCTGACACAATACAACTTAAGAGGGGCTGAGTATTCTTGAGTAAATGGAATGGAAATATTCAAGTCATGTATTTATTGCATAGTCTGTATATTTGTAAAGACTTGGGGACCTACTTGTGCAATCCGTATGTGGAGTTGAGACTGTGGTGAAACTCTTTGTAAAGCAGCAGTTTTTAAAATCAAAAACAGTATCTCTTTATAATCTTATTAATATAATATCAATATATTAATATTATGCTGTGTAGCTGGCAGAAGGGACCTAGCATATGTTCCTAACAGAAAGGCATCAACACTAGATTGCCTCTAACTTGAAAACCATTGGTTCTTTTCACATAAAATCAAAGTAGTGTGGTATTGTAAGATCCTTCTGTCAGTCTGTTAAGTGCAAATATCAAGTAAGGCAGCAACATTTCTCAAATATTAAGGCCCATCTGCTCGCAACACAGGGATTAGTTTTATCATCATACAGTATACAGTATCAATTATTCAATACGTGCAAATTGTACATTAGTATTGGTTGGTTGTACTTTTCTGCACTGCCCACGATATTGGCAGTCCCAAATTTTCAACTCTCTTGAAAGAATAATCACAAGAACATATAGATGGATTTTATAAATCAAATAATGCACAGTCCTTTTTAATTGTTAGTTTAAATTACCCACACTCATTTGTGTTGAAATAATTCAAAATCCACCGTTCTGAAATCGTGTCAATTTTTGTCACTAATGCTCTCAAAACTGTGCGCTATTTGTATGATGTACAACCTAGAGAATAGTCATGTTTACATGGGCGACCATGTAGAACTACCTTCCAAATGAAATATTTTTTCTTGTTTGTGTGTTTGTGGAAATACATGCATTATTTTGTTTGTTTCAGTCCAAATTTTATTTGTGGTCATTACTTTCTGACATCAGAGAAAAATTGAATAAAATGTTTCATTTCAATCAAAAATTATTCCTGATAGTATGGATTAAATTTATTGTATCATTCTGATGATTCTGTAGTTATTCAAGATGCTGAAAATAAAATAGAACCCCTCTTTTTTGCACATGGCTTTGATAAAGTATGAATACATTTTGTTGCTGTATTTGTATTCAATGCATGTTAGATGTAATGTTTGCATGTCATAATTTTGTAATTATGTAGGTTCCAAAAATGGCTTTTTTATCATTAAAAATTAGATTATGTTGGCACTATTCTGTAACTGTGAAATTAAAGTATGCAGTAAACAATGTAGTGACAATATAATCTGTGTACAATAATTAATACTAACTCGAATACTAACAATATCATTTTTCTATCATGGGTTTTGGGACTCAATTTATTGAGTGTACGTGCCAATTATTAGATAATAAAGTGGTCTGTGATAACTATGGCATGAAATTGAAAAGTTTATTTTGAATACAATGCGTTTGAAATGGAAATTAGTAGAATTACTCGGACAAAACTGAAGTGAAATTAGGAATGTATGCATTTATCCACTTTTCATGCCACCAAAAACTTGCATTTTCAATATTTCAATTTGTGTATTATTGTGTTGGTGTATGAGCAAATGACCAGATTAAAAGAGAACTAATAAATGATTATCTCGTGTGTGCAGCCATTTGTTTGTGGTGCCTTCCTTATTACAACAGCAAGCAATTACAATACCGACTTACACCAAAAAACAAATAACAGCAGAAACGACAAAACTATTTCAAAATAATAGTTCAAACCAAGACGGATTCAATTTATTTTCATTGCAGTAAAATATTTGCAAATACCATGAATTACATGATGCATGCTTGTGCAAATTATTAGTTCATTGATCAACCTTGCACAAGTAATAATATTAACGATTTGATATGTATCCCTTTTTGATCAATCATGTATATCAAATTTCCCATTAAGAACCCAGTCAATTACAGCACCAAATCTGAGATATATTCATATAATTTGTTCTGTATACTGAGAGGTACATAGTAATACGCAGTGTATTCCTTTTGTTTCAACACCAAAACTTTCAGCTAGATGTCACTACATGCACCTAACAAACTTTGCATAATACATTTAATTGAGAAGCAGCACAAATTTAGTTTGGAATGTACGTAAAATACTGTTTCATTAATATTACGCTGTTGACAAACTTGCTCATAAACATCAGTTATAACGAAATTCCACTTCACTGAAAAAAAAATGGGATACACTTTACTGAAAAAGTTAAGCATTTCAAAAAAACAAACATGTTTTATTCTTTAGCAGCAACTGTAAAGTAGTCTATGTAACTGATTTACTTCAACTGAAGGTTTCACTAAGGTACATGTAATTCAATTCTAAGTTGGAATTTCCCATTCCAATGCTAAATTTGTCTGAATTAATATTTCCAATGATTTGGTTGGGAATGACATGGTAATCTTCACTGGAATAACATGTATAAAAACCATGACACCAAATGGTGATAACAAATCCACTTCAAATTTGGTTTTAAGAATATCCAACTTATCTATGCACTTCTAGAAAATCTGAATGTAGAATCAATGTACAGAACTGAGAAGTATTATGTAGTTGCTTTTGTACACTATGACCAATATGTTTGAAAAAAAAAATGATATTGCAACTTTACACAAATGCACTTACAATGGTAATGCCTTCTGTATTTCTTTACATTTCTTAACAGTATATAAATAATCATAAGCATTCCCTACTACAGTGCACTCCCGTTATAACATACACGGTTATAACGAAATTCCTGATACAATAAAGCAAAATTTAAGTCCCAAAATTATCATCGGTATATCTTTACATATTTTAACTGTTCGGTTATAACGAAATTTCGATACATTGAAAGAAAACTGCTGGTCCCGACGACTTTGTTATAACGGGAGTCGCCTGTACTTAAACCCTATCAAACACTAAATTACTCCAATACATTTTGTTTCTGCATAAACTGAAATTTTCTTTGCACAAACATGATTACATGTACCATGAAAAAATACTTGGTAAGCTTTACCTTTGCCATGATTTTATTAAATCCGAGTCAGACAATCATTGTTGTGTATTAACAATATATCTTAATATAATTTGAATTTGTCAAGTACACAAATCGAGAATGACTTCACAGTTGTATCCAAGAAAAAATAAAGTTACCCAATACCCACCACCACATCCCAACAGAAAATCAAATTAAATTAAAGAGTTACTAAAATCCTTCCATAAAGGACTGTTGTAAATACTTGTCTCATGTAACATACAATAACAATATTTTTGGGGAAGGGGTGGGGGGGGGGGAGCAGGCGGGATGGTCATTTGTTCCTGTCCTTGAATAACCTTATATCAAGCTATCCCTCTTTTAAATCTGGAAAAGAAAAAAGAAATGCTTTTCCATCAATATTTACAGGCACACATGATACTTCGAACTTTAACTCTGATAATTTTCTCACAAATGTAATCACTCACTTTGTTCCAAAAGACATTTTTCATTTTCTTCTCACAAATGCAGCACTTTCACAAAATATCATGGTAATAAAAGTTATTCCACTTTCCTGATTTTTTTTTACACTCTCCATACTTTTTGAGTTATTAAAACAACATAATTGGCACTTGATACTTCTCTAATATCATACAAAATTTTTAACATACCCATTCAACAATTTAATAAACATGCCTGCATATTAATGAGCTAAATAATTGGTCAATCTACAAAATATTATAGTAGATTCTGTCAACATTTCAAAGAGATATTGTTCTTGGAAAAAAAAAAATCATCATATACAATATACAACAATAGCAGAAAACCTTCAGGTTTAACAACATGGATAATTTGTTTTGTCATTTGTAACCTTCTATTGATGAAATCATATATTTTTTCAATGAAGCACCCCAATCGGAGGACTAAATAATGATCTCACTTGAAATCGAGACACAACTGCCACATACTAGTATTACAATGTAGTCTATCACGTTGAATTAATACGAAATTAATGGAAGAGCATTCAATAAAATACTGACAAACTCTGTGTATGGTACCTGGAATGGTGTTGAACAATGGGAAGTTACCAATCTTTTCTCTGGCAAGCTACGATGTATGGTTGTTGTTCTTTAGTGATGCTGTGGCTATTGGAAGAATCAACTTTGGACGGATGATTTGATATTGTTGATATTGGTGTCAAAAGTCATGACAGGTCCAAAACATATTACTGACAAACACAAATACAGAAACAGACATACAAACACACAGACACATGCACACACACACAGACACACACACACATGCACACGCACACGCAAACACAGACACAGACACACAGACAGACAGACAGACATACACACACACACACACACACACACACACACCGACAAACAGAATCATTCCTGCAAAGTACCTACAGTCCATGGAAAGGGTTTCCTAATCTGAAATGGTACACACAGATAAAGATGTTTTTGAGCGGTTTCATGCTGAAATTTTGACATTTCAATGACAAATATTCATTTTCCTAACCATGCTTTCTGAAGTTGAAGACATGTTTTATGGTCATTTTATAGTGAAATATGACATGGTAGGCCTATCTGACTAGCCTCAGCTTACATAAACATTTCACCAACTATTAAACTTCTTGTGAGGTATACATCTAGTGAACTCAAGATTAAGAATCAATACCAGATGCACACATCACCCAAAAGTTGCATATTCAAAATCTGACATAACACAAAACAAAAATTAGAAAAATAATTCAATTTGAAAACATATATTTTCATACAGTTAAAACACATTTTAAATGACACAAATTGCAAACATAACAATAATACACATAATACAACACATTAGCACATTTAAACATCAGCCAGTCATATTTCCAGAAATTATTATAATCAGCGGTGTTCTCAAGACATTCCCGATCAATATTCTTCGAAATAATATTGCCTTTGAATAAATAATTCACAAACATACATATATATATATACACACTTTTATCTACATATGTACACGATTTACATAAAGTACACTTCTGATGACAGTCTTAAATCATGCTCATCTTAATGACTGGCTCCAGTTGATTGGGTTATAGCGGAGTATTTCACATTCTAACTTGTTCTGATGTTCTCTTTCGCTTCTTGTTTGTTGCCAGCGTGATTCCATAAGCTGTGATCATAGATGAAATAATGAGTAAAACAGAGAGAAAGAGAGAGAAAAAAACTTTTGTTATTAGAATTCTTTCAAGTTCACAGTTCTGTTTTATTTATTTATCATTTTTTCAGATTTAATCCCAAAAGAGAGGGTAGGGGCTTAGATGGACCTCTTTCCTCAGGTTTGCAATTATTTTGCAATACAGGGTGATCTTACATGGTTGTTTCCTGATTTTTTTTTTCAGAAGTTTGGGCATGTTTTGTTATCAAATTTGTGAACCTGAGTGCATGATATTTCCATTCCGTTATTTATTAATTTATTTATTAGGTGAAGATATGAATCACCTTTGCTGCAGGGTTGGCATATTTCCCACTTTTTGTCATATTTCCCTGACTGGGTCCGATATAAAATTGCCTTTTCTTGTACAAAGTCAATGGGAGAAATTTATACTTCCCGGATGATTGGGTGGGAAATACGATTCTGACCAGGGAAATATACATGCCAACTAATCCTGTTTTACTGTCATAACTTGAACTGAAATTGTTTACCGTATACGCTTCTGGACACTGATATTTGTTGCAACTTTTGTAATGTGTACTTCATCCAATGTACATGTATATATGTACATATATAGTGTAAAAAAATCATCTCACAAGACGGGTTGTCCTGCATAATAGAGTGACACACACTGATTGTGAATGTGTCTGCATGCAAATAAATGCTTCCAGCAGCTTAGATAAAGCTACATGAACATGCATGTGGCAAGCATTGGAAGAATTTATGGCTTTGAAATGTTTACAATTACAAGGTTTATCATTTAACATGACTATCATTATTTATATTAGGATTTATTTAATCTTCCTGTCTCCGTGGACTGCAATCATATTGTACAAATATTTGACATTGTAGATCACATTCATACCATATCTCAATGTGTGCTAAAGATATTATTTATGACACTTGATAGTCTTGTTCATTATACCTTTATCAAAGTTTGTCCCAAGTTAAATTGAAATCAGGTATTTGTAGCTGAGATGTGTGTGTGGGTGGGGGGGGGGGGGGAGGAGAGAGGGACTCTGTATGACTTCCATCTAAGTCTGATTATTTTGGGCCTCTGAAATCTATGACAAAGCCTAACACAGTTTTAGGTTAAATCTCATTTTAACCACACCATCCAGCAAACTGGCAAACCTGTTTTTCATTTTAGCAAATAGTTTGATCATATGAAATAAATCTGATATGTTTTGTTCAAGCATTTCCTGGATCATTTCCACATGATATGATGTGTCTTCAGCAACAGCTTAAAGGCAAGGTTCACCCTGACATCAAGTTGGTTTTAATAAAAGCAGAACGACGAGAGAAACATATTGAAAGTTTGGCGAAAAATCCACCAAAGAATAACAGAGTTATGAGGTTTCAAAGTTCTAAATTTGTGACGTCACATGCGAGCAGCTTCCCATAATGTCATGTAATATAAATTCCATAAATTTCTTAATGGTTCATGAAAATTGAATGGGCTTTTCTTTCATAGAAGCACGTGTGAAATAATGTTTCTGATGATATATTGAATGCACAGGTAGAATCATTTTCAAATTTCTGAGAAAACGGGAATTTTATGGAATTTATATCACATGACATATAGGGAACTGCTCGCATGTGACGTCACAAATTTAAAACTTTGAAACCTCATAACTCTGTTATTCTTTGGTGGATTTTCGCCAAACTTTCATTAATATGTTTCATTGTTCTGCTTTTATTAAAACCAACTTGATGTCAGGGTAAACCTTGCCGTTAAAGTTCTAAGATTAGTCATCTGATTACATGTACATGTATACCTTATCTCCATTAAATGTCGTATAGACATTAAAGAAATAATCACCACAGGTCAAAGGTTTTACATGTATAATGTTTAAAGGACATCCCTATCTTATGTATACACTCTATCAACAGTATATTATCACATAGCGATTGATAGGATGGATTTGTGTATGACAGGCTGACGTGACAGTACTGCTCGAGAACTTTTTTCCAACTGTTCTGGAATATTGCAGAATAAAATGGAATTGGGTTGAATCTTAAAAAATTAAATAAATTCATTTCTTTTCAATGACAGTCTCACATCAATTAAATATATATGTTGGTATATTGCAAAAGCCAATCACATATTCAGACAGGCATAAGGTGTAGAACTCTATCGGTAATGGGAAGGAAGCTTTAAAGTTTCCAGTGGGAATATTCTGGAATATTTCAACTGGAAAGGAATTCTCAAGCTGTATATTAACCCTGTGAATGGCTCCACTGCCAGCAGAGATGGCTGTGGGCAAGCTCAGCACCAATTTAACATCAACTGATTATATGAAACCATGTTTTTTTGGTCATAAAAATCATTAGATATTTTGGTATCCTGTACAAAATGATTTGTTTCATGATCAGATGAGCAATAAATAAGTTTCTGTAAACAACATATTGCAAATGGAGCAGAATATGGATTATGGATCCACTTTGTAAACTTGAGGGAAATGTACTTGATGGAAATATGGTAGCATTAAATGCCCCCCCCCCAATTCTCCAGTACGGTAAATATATTTCATTCAAAAGGTTGATTAGTAATTCTATAATGTCATTACTGCAGTACCGGTATTTATAAATATCTATATAAATATATATATATTTATTGAAACTTCTTGTAAGTTTTACAGATATTTATATAGCTCCCTCCTCCCATATAGCTAGACAGGAACAAGTAATTACACTTAGATCCCCTCCATTAATACCATAATTTCAATTATTTGTAGAAGACCTTGATGCTTACCTTCTTATTTTCATCCCTGAATTTTTGTAAATAGAGGGCTTTCTTCACAAAGTTGTCCTTGTCCGTGTCCAAACATTTTTTGTCGTATGCCACCGCCGCTTCACTCTCGGACACGCGATCCACCATGAACTTCTTATGGTCAGTGTCCTTCGACGACATCTGATCCTTCAAGGCTTCACGGATGTTTTTCCTGCAAATATCATAGGAATGCATAAAAGAATTAAGAACATTTTGTCAAGACTTTGATTTTGATTTTGATTATTTTTACTTTTATGATGATGATAATGGTGATAATTAGCATTATCATCATTATTATTAGTTACTACTAGTAATGATAATATTATATTAGTAATGGTAGTAATAGGAATAATAATACTAATAATAATAATACTAATAATGATAATAATAATAATAATAATAATAATAATAATAATAATAATAATAATAATAATAATAATAATAATAATAATAATAATAATAATAATAA